>BQNB010002337.1:0-126185 GCA_026074375.1 Tanacetum coccineum
TCGTGTATACTTGTTTACTCTCACATAATTACCAACATTATTTATTATATATTTCTATTTTTTTAACGGCAATTTCTAAGTATCTCATAATAAACTAGCATGTTATCCGTGCAAAGCAGCGGTTTCAGGGGCATTAAAAATAAAAAAACTAAAAATTAATAAAAATATATCAAAATAAATGTTGAATTAAATAGCACAAAATTTTAGAAAATATAGTGAAATTAAATCATAAAAAATTAAATATCTAAAAAAGATATTTCAATTTAAAAATAAATGTAATTTTTTAATTAAAAAGTGACACATTTCACTTTAAGATGTGTTTCCTTAAAATGAGATGGATGGTTAAGATTGCACATAACAAAAAGTTGTTACAAAAAGTTGTTAGATGAATGTGTTTTTTGTTAAAAGGGATATTTCCATTAAAAGAAAAAGAAAAATCTTCAGACCTTTTAAACATAGAAGTGTCTCAAATGCTTTATAATGTAATTTAGATTCCATAACAAATTTATTTCATATGTTCCAAGTAGGACTTGAACATATAACTATTTGATTGAGGTGCTTTTCACACATCATGATTTACCATTAAGAGATAAGCCTTTGGATTATTATGTTTGCATTTAACATGAAAGGATTTTAAACCTTTTCTGTTGTTATTTTATAAGATTTTGATGGCCAATAATAATGTTCAAAGGAATCTTATATGAAACATGAAAGAGATGGTTTATGTCTTATTAAAAGATAAGGATCCTCTCATGTTCAATTTGAACATGAGAGGGTAAAGTTGAGTGTTTGTGAGTGAAGAGAATAAATAAATAATGTATTGTGGGGGCCACAATTTTATAAAATGATAAACTTTCACTCACAAACACTCAACTTTACCCTCTCATGAGGATCTCTATCCCTTATTAAAACCATCCCTTTTTGTTTGTAGATTTGTCATTGCACCAAGATGCCATGTGATATTTTGAAGTGTAGCTGGTCACTGCACTGGCATATGGCACTGGCAGATGGTGATGGTGGTGCTTATCCTAGTCCGTATGATAACTATTTGTTTGCTTATTGCTTTTTTCTTTTTTCTAAAAAAAATTATAGCTTGTTTTTAATGATTTTTGAAGTGTTTATTTAAAGCACCTTATGTTACTAAGAGATCATGACAATAACTTGTGGAGTATCTAAGTGTTGCTTGAGACGTCTAAGGTATAAACGTATCTGTACTATTATATAAAACATTTACAATGTGGGTCCCATCAAAAATTAAGATAAGGAGGTGTAATATTGACCATCCATCTTATTTTAGAAAATCACATCATAGAGTGACATGTGTTACTTCTTAATTAAAAAATCACTTTTATTTTTAATTTGACATATCTTTTTATCCATTTATTTTTTTTATGATCTAATTTTACCATATTTTTTAAAATTTCGTGATCTTTAATTCAACATCAATTTTGATATATTTTTATAAATTTTTAGCTTTTCTAATTTTTAATGGGTTTATTTTGAATTTTTTAACAACTTTAACTTTAATTTGAATACAAACTTGATTCGTAAAAGATATATACTTTTAAAGACAATGTTTGATTTGTAAGAGAGTGTGTGAGTCTTTATACAAGCGAGAATGATGTTAATATGATGTTGCGGGAAAGCTACGAAAACCCAAAACAAAACGAATTCTCTAAGCGTTAGGAATGCGGAGCGAGTTGAGGTTTAGTCAATTTTTGTCGCGCCGCTATGCCGGTTCCAACAAGTTACGGGTAATATTATATATACGATTGTGAATAAATTTCCTTTTTAAAAGAAAAAATTAAATGACTAACCAAGAACTTACCCGTAAAGGTCGTGAGAACGATCTCATACTGCTGACCGACCTTCACATTTGATAATGGAACCGGGTCATCTTCTAGGTAGTCGTCACCACCACCACCACGAGCAGCAACCACATGAGTAGCTTTGTGATCCTGTTTGTGCAATGGTATGAACTCAAAGTAAGAAAATGTGGGAACCACCGTGAAATTCACATCCTCTGGTGCAGAAGACGGGTCCATGTTCACTCCAATCCAACTCTCCGTGGACCCGTATTCAGCACTCACCAACGGTAAATGGTCCCCTGAGTAATGCCTAAGTTTCTCCAAGTAGGGTTGCATTGAACCCGTCATTATTGAATACACATATTTTGCATTTGGCCACAACTTTGGGATTATACCATACCATCCCGACTCCTCCAACTCTTTGCATTTTGATCTAACATGAGTTGCTAAACATGTGTCGGGTTTGATCAAATCGAGCACTGAACTTCTGATACTCGGGATTGTGATTTTAGAACTTAAAGTACCATTTGAAAGATCATCACATAGGTCTTTCCAATACTCTTCAAATAAGCTAAGTGCATGAACAATGCAATAAGCAAAAGTGGACGTAATGAATTCAACTTGTGGAGAGTACAAGAGTCCAAGAAGGAAGTGACAATAGGTTGATTGCTTGTAGTCACCACTGAAGATGACTTCCTGTGGGCTACAAGTGAATGATTTAGTTTCTTGTTGCTTGAGTTTGAACTCTTGGCTTGCAAAGTAATGTGTTGTGGCCGTTCCTGCTGATAACCCACCCTTTGTTTTGAATTGTTTGCTTCCATATATAAACTCAAGTATCTTGCCTCCTTCTCTTGTAGGATAAACCCTTCAAATAAAATCATCATGTTTATAAGATATAATATTGTAAGAAACTTGGTAGGTAAAACACACGAAAAAGAGAGGAAAAACAATCCCCTAAGACAACGGACGTCAATCTACATTCACAGATGAATGTTTGTTTTTTTGTTTTGTTTTTTTTAACTGCAAATAAATATGTATTTAAATAGCTATCAAGAAGCTAGCTATTTCATCAAGTCTGACTAATACTAGAATAAGAACTTCTAATGGTACTAGGTTAGATGATACTGCCATCAATGATATTTTTATGCTATTGTAGATGAGCTTAATAAACATTAGATCAGATTTAAAACGTTTGGATCATAAATTTTTATTCAGTAAGTTGCATAAAAGGTAGATGTAAAATTAATTTTATAAGAAAATAAAAACCTTTTAAGTACTTTTTGTCGTGTAATAAATTGTTTTAAGTACTTTTTCTTGTTAAAGATAGTACTTGTTCATACCTTTTGGACTTCTAATTCAAGTTGTGTTTCCAAATTCAGGTCATGTAAAATAGATTATTCGGAACGCCAACAATTTCAAGTTAAATTTAACTTGAAATTGTTGGCGTTCCGAATAATCAGGTCATGTAAAATAGATAAAGGAGAAGAGAAAGAGACCTTGATCTGTAAGCTGCAGCAAGCTTATAGATTTGGAGAGTGGTCATGGAGCTATGCGATGTGAACGGAACATACTTTGGTCTTCCGTCAGTTGTTCCAGAACTATATAACCAACAATAAAACAATTGAAGAAACAGTCACACAAAAGTCCCTATGTACATTTGTTTTTCAAATCATTAAAGGGAAATGTTAACAATATATAGGTTGATTAGAGTTGACAAATATAATCTTTTAAAAATCACTTATAAAACCTGGATTCTTTTTCACTAATCATTTGTGGATTAAAGGTTCATAAACCTTAATCAATTGTTGTGGCTAAGATTTTTTTGATACAGGTGTATACCTTAATGATAGAGTGGTGATGGGCTGCATAGTGAGTAAAGGGGAAGTATCCCCATCAGCAATCATTTGAATATAAGGCTCTAAATCTGCATGAGAAGCCAATGGAACCATTGATACATAGAGCGACTGTAATGCTTCAGCATCCATGTTATCGACATCATCGATATCTCCCAACCATTTCTTGAGATACTCCACCCCATGGTTCATTTGAAGAATCCTCTTCAGTGTTTCCATCTGAACTTCACCAGCATTCTCTGCCACTTCTTCGAACCATTTCATCACATCATCACCTGGACTTGAGCTTGTTTCCATTAATGAAACCGCTCTCGCTCTGCAATGAAACAAAAAGAGACCTGATTGGATTGAAGCACAATGAATAGGAGAGATAAGAGGTTCCTTTTAAAGACAAAAAATCTAGAGGTGGGGCCTAGCTTTTTGAACCTCAAAATGCTTTATACGACCATACAAGTCATTATCGTCTTAGCTGCCTATATCTGCAACTTCAAACATTGGAGAAAATGAATGCTACTGCATTTCACTTCATTCAGTATTAAGTGTGATTCTGAATTGTTTGTGGGTCGTTTGCTCATTTAATTTTTCATCATTACAAAAACAGTTTTTAATAGTCAGCTGCATCTCGTATAAGAGATTTTTTTTAACAGAAAAATATATATCTTTAAAAACTCTAGCTAGACACTAGAAGTCTAGAAGAAAGGATAACAGTTAATATGCTACAACGAGTTCTTACAAGGGTACAACGAAAAATTGGAACTTGGATTCAATCGATCCACAAGGGATCAAATTTTTTAAGCCTATGAGTGACCCAAGAGTGAGAAAGAATCTTGAGTTCTTCCCAAGAGAGTCTTTGCGTGGCGGCTAAAGTTGGGCAGGCAACATTCAGATTTGTTATAAGAAGTAAGAATTGTTTTTGTGGAGATACAACTACTATACTTAATCGTTACCTTGAAAAACATATTCAGGATGTTTGTTGTAAGAAGGTAAGAATTGATTTTGTGGAGATACAACTGCTATACCGATAATCAGTTACCTTGCACAATCTCTGGCAAACTTATATCAAATTTTTCATTTTTTACCTCGTACGATCGCCATATTTGATGCTTAATAATCGACAATATTTAAATGGTCTGGATTCTTTAGATTAGCAATAACTGCCTTGCTATAATGAAGCAATGGGAAGGCCATGAATTAAGTCGGCTGCAATTTAGTATTATTCATTCTCACCCTTCAGTTTATAACTGAGGAAATAAGCTTGTTTTACATTCAATCACACAAATGTTTTTACAAAAATAAAACAATTCGCAAAATGATCTTAGCTTCACCTCAATTTCGTTTCTGGTACTCCTTTTATTCTCTTTTTTTAGATTTCTTCTTTTTCTTTTTTTTTTTTTTTTTTTCTACTTTTGTTATATACATCCAATAAAATGCCCCTAAGACATGTATTGTGTGGAGGTTGTTTTGTAGTAAATATTTTGTTTGCGTTTAGCATTCCTCTTTTTATTTCTTTTATTCAGTAACTTTTATACTCTACGCTCCTTCCCCGTTCATATAATCGAATATAGTATTAGAGGATGGCCTAGGTTAATTAATGTAGGGAAACAATATAATTAGGCTAAAAGATTCACGTTAAAAGAATTGTGTTTGCCTTTCGTTTTAAAATGTATTTGTGTTGTTGAAATTGACTATCTATCATTACAAATTGTAAGAGCTAAGGCTATAAAGTTGAATTAAATGAAATAATGTATGTTTGTTTTTTAATATGGTCTGAAGTTTTAATCGTTCGTATTTTAGTACATATATACAATTATAACAATACCGATGATAATACGTAACTGTCAGCATTGAAGATTGTATATTTCACGTAAAAATTCAATTCTTTAAATTAAACATGTGGTTTTGAGTTTCATCACGCTTGTCAATGAACATTGTTAGTAAACAGGTTTATCACTTCAATCATGATTTCATAAAAAACTACTCGAGTTTCTATCAAGTTGTAGTTTTTCTTAAGAATCAAATTAATAAATTTAAGGTCCAATGACAATTCTTCAATATCAAATAATTTTCAGCCAAATCAATGAAACTTAAATTATAGTTCTAACCCAAATTAACTTTTAACCATTAACAAAAATTGGCCATAACCTTAACCTAAATCCATATAACTTAAACTATATTCTAAAACACTCACATACCTATATATCTAGGCCATCAGTCCACTCACTAAACACCCCAGTCCACACACTTTTCTGTAGCCTACACAATATATACAACTACTTTTTTGTATCAAAAAAACATAAATCTTTCTGGCCTTTGATTATGTGAGTTTGCCGTTTAAGTCTAGGGAATTAAGATGAATATGCGTCTTCTTAAACGAACTTAACCCAACCAAAATAATATCTTTCATAATCTTGTATTTGAAGTAGGTTCCTGATCTGTGATATTTGAGACATGCTAAGTGTTTTAGACTTATTTGAGTTCAGTGAATTTCCTTTGCGATGTCTAAGAAAGGTTAATAGTTCAGACCAGGCATTAGCTCACATCTAACTCGAGTAGTATGGGCAACCTCTTTTTACCGTGTGGTTTAAGTCCAATAAAAAAAACAAACCATATGTTAGACACAGTAATCTGATTGGATAAGATGTCAAGAGGCGGCTTTCATACATTTTTATTTTTTTTCTGGTGACAAACCAAGCAACCTGTTTACTTTTTTATTACGAATACTATAAGGTAAGTTAAGAGTAAGACTTTTTAAATCTTTAGCCTAATAGTTACACAGTAAACAAAGAAAGCGCGTAAAACAGCAAGACAAACTCCAACTCCTCTCCTTTGCTTAACTTTTATGCTTGATCATTTTATTAAATAAACAATAAAATTCAGTAGTATAAAGATTTAGTAGTATCATAACAGTATGTGCTTTCCAACAACCAAAATCCCTAACAGTAGCCTCTAGAAGTGTTTGATACCTTTTAAAAACGATCGCCAATCAAAAACGTTTTAAAGAGTTGCCCCCATTTTACGCTAGTGTTTACTTCGCTTAACCATTAATAAGATATACTTATAATTGCTAGTGATTTGAGAAAATTGCATGTAATTCTTCCTTAAGAATGTCTGTGTTCTTTTGTTAAACAATTAATACTTATGATTTTGATGATGCTCAATCAACATATGAAAAGAGGGCTCACTCTATCTATACACAAGTTATCTCCTACCTCCAAACTTTACTCATTCTTATAAAACTACCACGAATAGGATATGATAGCCAAATCATTTTTTCCACTTTAAGCCTATTAGCTATCGCAATGTCTAACTTTGATATCGCGATATCTCATGTATCAAATTCATTTTGACAAAAAAAATCTCCATTGGAAAAGTCACTTTAGGTCAAGAGAAACACCGAAATCTCCCTTGATTAAGCTACTTTTACTCTTTAATATCTCATAAGAACATAGATATAGATGTAAGTTGTGTTCAAAGTTGATCAAAATGTCTACTTTTTAACGAACCTGATTTTACCGTACCATCTCCACTTCATTGATATAGGAGATCGGCTCGTCAGTATCACAAAATTTCTTATGAAATTCCAATCAGTTGAATCTTTCAAAGCGACAGGTAAGTAGGCGTGATCCATTAAAAAAATACACTTGTTGAAATGTACTTTTAGACCTTCTATAGAGCTGGATATCTTTTGAAGTAAACTGTGTTTGGTAAGAGTACTAATTACACTTTCAACAACGACTCATTTTATCTAAAATGTTAAGTCCTTATAGTCATGCTTATCTATCGGTCCTGAACATTAGCCCCAATCTGCCAAGAGACTTTATAATGAGGATTTGCTTTGCCCCCACAAATTCCCTTCAAAGCGTCACGCGCTATGTACTTCTTATCTTCACTATAGGTGATAAAGTTCATTTTTTAAAATAATCTATAGGTCTCATGATTTAGATAAAGGTCATTATCTTTGAATCATTAAAGACCAGTATATCTTAACCTCCATCAACAAGTTAACAATATAGAAAAAGGACTAGGACGTAACATAAAATCCGAAATGACCCTTCCCTTAGTTTTCAGTAACCTATGATTTAAGGCTGGTCCCTATTGATCCTTCAAATATCTGGGATCTTAGTCAATTAAGTTAGGTTCATGATATAACTCATTTCCTTTAGAGCTTTTAGTCACCATTATTTTTTTATAAAACGATTAAATATGGGTGTATTTAAAATGAAATAGGGACGAAACTTGATTTTGGTATAAACCATAGGGACGAAACGTGTAATTTTTTCTAAATCTTATCAAACATGAGAAAAAGACAAGGATGGTCATTTAGATGAAAAAAATGCGGGTGCATATCTGTTTTAATGTTGATATAAAATCAAAAAATATGTATGCATGTATGTATTAATTTGTGCATTAGTGTTTACTGGTTGTTCATAATAATACAAAAATTGTTTGTAATTTCAGGTATTAAAAAGATTCAGGTATAAAATGACACAAGTGTTGATCATGATAAAGATGTAAAGACACTAGTGTAGAATGAGATACAAGTACATTGACGAGAAAGCGCAGCGTGCATATACGTTCTTGAAACGGTGCTCATATGTTCTAAGGAATTTGATGAGAATGTGAAGAGTGCATCTATGGATGACACAATCAATGAGAAGACGCCGTGTCATGAAGATGATCAACTAATGCACTTGTGATTTTAAAAGCCGTGCATATATGTTATCTAAATGCGTGCATGTATGTTTTTGGAAGAGTGCACATATGTTCGCGAGGCGTGAATGTATTTTTTTGGAAGAGTGCACATATGTTATAGTGAATTTGATAATACTTTGTTTTTGAATTGTAATTTATTTAATATCAAACAAAAATAATGATATTTATGTTCTTGTTTTGTTAATTTAGAGGTTACATATATGTGTTTATGTTTTTGGTTATAAAGTTTGAAGATTAAAGAGTGTACATTAAAAACGTATGTGCAATTACCATTATAAGCAAAAAAAATCTGCACTAAAAACATATGAAATTAACATTAAAAAAAACATATATGCACTATTTTTTTCTGAAAAATATGTATGCTGAAAAAAAATATAAAACAAAAAAAAATATTTTTTTAATTATGAAAATTAAAGGTTTAAAAAAACGTTTTTTAATAAAGAAAATTTAAAAAGAAAGTGAAAATGCATTTTACTATTATACCCTTTCTATTTAAATAAAATTATTTATTAATAATAAATTCCTATTGGTCTAAGAGTGGTTCTGTACAAAAAAATGGTTCTGCAATGAATGGTCCCATATAGGGGACCGTTCTTTGCAGAACCAATTTTTTGTACAGAACCAACTTTGGACCAACAAGAATTTAGTATTATTAAATCATTTTATTTAATTCAAAAGGGTAAAATAGTAAAACACATTTTCACTTTCTTTTTGAATTTTTTTAAAAAAACATTTTTTTAAGACTTAAATTTTCAGAATTAATTTTTTTATTTTTTTATTTTTTCAGCAAATATATTTCAAAAAAATGAGGTGCATATATGTTTTTTTAAATATTATAAATTCATGTATGTTTCTTGCGTACAATTTTAAAAAAATAAAGTGCATATGTGTTTTTTTTTCTTTTATACAATTGTTTTGCCATGAAACTTGTTTTTTTGCTTAAAATGAAATTGCACATATGTTTCTAGTGTACATTATTTCAAAAATTTATTAAAAAACATAAATATATACATTTAATCTCTAAATTTATAAGAAAGCAAGAACACAAATACAAGAACATTTGTGCACGCCATCTAAAAGCATGTATATCGTCATCTTTATTTTACAATACACGGCATCCCCACAACTAATCAAGTTGATTAATAGCAAGAGGGACCCAAAAAACAAAACAAATACAACACATAAATTGGAACAAACTGTCTCACACAAAGCCACCAACTGAAATAAAACAAAATGTAAAACCAAACACCACTGTCAAAACATAAAGAAACAAATATAGGAAAATGAGAGACAGGCCCATACAAGAAGATCCACCTATGACCCTAAGGAGCCCATAAGTGAAACGCACCACTTGAAACAGAACACACTTCAAACATAAAATTCTAATTGAAAACATTGGCCAATTGCAGCAGACACAACATATACTTGCAGCAGACCTAAAGTAGAAAGAAAAGGCCAACGGACAAAACCACATACCAGCAATTTAATAGACAAAGCATAACCTAAACATCCATCATTTAAACCGAGCATCTGACATCACAAAAAAACGCAGCACCTATGCAGAACTTACAGGAACCGAAATACCATACTACCACCCAGTAGCAGCAACCAAAAATGACAGCGCCAAGAAAAAAAAACACAGCTAAAAAACTGGAATATGATAGAGTATATCCAAATCAACCTGATTCAAAAGAAATATATAAACATTATAAACATTAGTCTTATTTAAATCACACCTCACACAATCTTGTAAAATAAACAAAATCTTAATATGAACATAAAAAACATACATGCACATATAACTAAAACATATATGTGCCTATAAAACATGTATGCACTGTAAATAATAAAAGTCGTTACACCAATTAATATACATATGGTTGCAAACCTGATCTTTGTCGTATTGTATAGTGATATTCATATGTGTAAATAGTATGTGCTTGCTATCGGTGTTCCTGTCAGATTGTAGCGCGCCCACAAAACCTGTGATAACAGTATGAGTGAGACGTTAAAATAAAAATTACCATAATAGTTCAAGAAGACTAAGAAAAAAAACCAAGAGAGCTTGATAAACGCATACCCCATAGTGGCAGATCATCTGAGTTTGTATCCAGCGCAGCAATGAACAAGAAAAAAATGATCAGAAAGAACACATGTGAACACTAAATAATTGTATATTGAATCAACTCAAGTAAATAAAGAACTTCAACTTTGTAAAATACAGTAAATTAACATACAGAAAGAAAAGTCAAAAAAGCAGAGTGTCATGGAATCAGATCACATTTTGCTCAAAAAGCCTGACAATTCATAATAATGTCTTAACCTTGGTTCATTAGCGCAAAATAATTGACGATGCTGAGCAACAAATGAAAACAAAAGAGTTGACCAAGTATAACTAGAATCCCACCAACATAAAAGACCTACGCCCCTGGTTCTGGGTTTAACAAAGAATTGATATATCAACAAGGGTTTTTTTCTTTCGTTGCCATTCCAGAGTGCGGACAAGCCCTCATGGATTACTATCTCTCTAATACAATTATATATACTACTACAATGAATTGACTACACATAAGATCCATCCCACAAACATGTTACTCATTGCAAACAACTAAAAATACTATGTTTTCGAAAATGATTCAAGTGATAAACCCTAATCACAAAGATCCCTAAAACAAATAAACCCAATATCAAAAAAAGTCAAAGATCTAAACAAAACCATCACTATAAGTAGAGTATGAGGTGTGCGTACCTCTTGTGACTGCAACCCAGATCAAAATATGTACATGATGTAAAGCAACAATTAATTCAATGAGTTATTGCAAACCAAAGAGTCATAGGCAATCGACCAAAGGCATCTGCGTTTCTTGGCACAACAACTTGATCTTCACAACCATCAGTACTATTAACATATTTGTAGATTTAGGATGTTTTTTTTTCTTGGAGATTTTGTAGTGTCTGAGAAAAGTTAATTAGGGTTTGAGAGGGAATTTGTGAGAGAGAAAAGGATAAAGTATGGAATGAGTGCTAAAAATATGGGACGGTTTTTAGAATAATAATAAAAGTGGAATTCCCTTAATGCCCTGAACACCTTTAGAAAAGTAGTAGATATTTACAAGAATGACATTTTGCATTGATATGATTTACATCATGCATTATTATGAGTAAAAAGGTTGGTTATGTAGGTTTTGTATAAAAAAATGGTTCTGCAAAGAAAATGTCAATATATATATAGGGATGGGTTCTAGGGAAAACCATATTTTGCTAGAAAACCCAGAAAACTCAGAAAACCAAACAAATGCCCTAAAAAAACCAAACAGATGCCCTAATTTTTTCAGACTAAAAATTGGTTTTTCAGGCAAATATGGCCTCGATATAATGTAAGAAATATTAGATTAGAGAGAGAAACATCAACCACCTTAATTCCTTTCCTAAGCCCTCCTTTTATAGTAAGGAAGGAAAGACTTAGAAGCAATTAAGGTATAGTAACCTTTTTATATAGTAGTCATTTTCCTTGTGACAATAATTTAATCCCTACTTATGCAAAATACTACACTAGAAAGTTTGAGAGAAAGAGTAGAGAGAGGGGGTTAAAGTGTAAAAGGAGAGGGAGAGGAGGAGAGGAAGAAAGAAATATTAGATTAGAGAGAGAAACATCAATCACCTTAATTCCTTTCCTAAGCCCTCCTTTTATAGTAATGAAGGAAAGACTTAGAAGCAATTAAGGTATAGTACTTATTATATAGTAGTCATTTCCTATTTGCACTAATTAATCCCTACTTTATTAATACTTGATAAATGGCCATGTAATCAACACTTTTCTGTGTTTCTAACAATCTCCTCCTAAGGGGCGATTACATAGGCCTTACAAAAGTACGAGGATTAACAGTCTTGGGTCTTCCTCCAACATACTCCTCTAGACTACTGAGCTGCTCTCTACGCTTGAGTACCTTGTCAATCTTGTCAAACATCTCGTTTGATTTCTCGACATCCATGTCAGTCCAGTCTCTTCCCTTCAACTTTTTGTTGCCGGTGCCCAGCTTGTTCCTTTTCACCATGTCAACCAGGTTTTCACGAATCTTTTCAAGTGTACCATCACAGAACTTCTTTACTTCACTTAGCTTCGTTAGGGATTTAACGTTGTGTTTATTGAGATAAATAACCCCTTTATGCTTTGCAGTCATAGTGAATGGTATCCTTTGGTTGATTCCTTAAAAGAACATCATAGGTTTGGTAAGGTTGACAGTTTGCTGATAACTTTCCACTCCTAGTTGAATATCTTTAGCCCTGTTCTGAATCATGACTCTTCTGATATACAGGAGAAGTTCATTTTTGAAGTCTTTCAGAAATTCCAATGGGAGATGGTGAAGTTTATCTTGGACTTGGAGCAAGTAAATGTCCTCTACATCATTTAAACTGAGTCTAGAAAGATCTACATAGCTGAACTCATACTCTTTATCATCGAATCTCCTGACTACAATTGATGATAGGAAACTGATGACATCAAATAACGTTACTTTTATAGCATCATTTATCCCAAGTAAATTACCCACTTTTATATAATTATTGCAAGAATTGTTACTTAATTGCAGTAATTATGGAGTGCATTGTGAAGACATGCTAAAAGGCGCACATTTTGGAGCTTAAATGATGATATTTAAAGATTGCTTATTTTTGACTACATACGCCGTATCCAGAAAAGAAGATACGGCGTATCAGTGCCTGGACTTCACAAGAAAACGCGTTTGTTTAATACCCAATATGACGTATCCTTCTGACTACATACGTCGTATCCAGCTGGTCAAACAATCAAAGATCCTGAAATAAATGTGATTGGAGACAGTTATTACTCACTGATTGTGAACGTAGCACGCACTCCAAGGAATTCACCCCAATATGCCGTATTGACCCCACTCAATACGGCGTATCTACTCATTTTCAGAGACTATAAATAGAAGACTCAAAAACGAGTTTTTGGTGTGCTTAATCATATTCTCTATACCATAAACATAAAAGTCGATTCTCTCAAGAAACGAAGAGCAGCCATGGTCAAGCATCGATACTAATTCCATAAAAGACGCCGTGTAATTCCTATACTCTTGTAATCATTCAATTTTTGGTATCGTTCGTTAACTCGGTTAGTTTACCTTGTTTTTTGATTATACTTGTATTATTACAATGGTTACGGGCTAATACCCTCGGGTATTAGCCACTTTAATGAAGATTCAATGTTTGGTTTGTTTAATCTCGACTACTTAATTTATCGTTGATTGTTTAATTATGTTTATCACCTCATACTTGTCTATGTGCTTGAATATGCGATCTATCATTCAACTAGGTCTAGTGAGACTAACCAAGTGATCTAGATACTGGGATAGCTCTCCATATCGTGTTTTATATATCTGGACCAATATGATCACAAATAATGTCCTATTCTTGCCTTTAGATTAGTGAGCTTAGTTGGACTGGCAGGTGACCCTTTGACCCAACGAGTACATTCTTAATCAATTGGTAAAGACTTGGACAGTGGACTACCAGTATATAAAATGCCGTTAAGCAGTAAGTGGGTAAAGTCCTGATGGGCTAGGGTTTTACAAGATCACCATTGGTTTAATCCCTAAAATAGATTATAATTAAACTAAAGGATGCTTTACGCAGATGCGTTAATTGTGACAGGATTCAATGTGTCTAGGTCTTAGGAATAAGTCCCGCCTAAGTCTTAAGAATGATATGCCGCCTCGAGATAAGCTCTCATTGTACTAAACAAACAAACCAGCGTTTAATAGGATTTAATATGGCTAATACAGTTTTTTATCATTTAGCTTGACCGCTCTTTTATATTTTGATTATCTTCTTGTGTGATTATTGTGTATTGAAATGATTTAAGTCGCCACCAAACCTGTGCCAGTCTCTCAGGCTGAAACCCCCTATCAATAGAACTAGGTTTATCATAGGTTTAACATTAATTAGAAATAACAAAGAATTAACTAGACTAATTAATTAGAATAAGATATTGATAGAATATAAGGTTAACTTTCTCGCTCTTAGTGTTTGACACCCTACTTACCACGAAACTCTATCTTGACCGGGTACACTGCCCGTTAAAGTGTCGTTTTAGGATAAGTCGACTAAATATAAATTTAAAACTTGGTAATCAATAAATACAACCTACACGACAGCACATCAAGTTTTTGGCGCCGTTGCCGAGGAGTAAAAATTGTTAATCTTTATTTTATTAGTATTTTTAACCCTTAGCTTAGAATAATTTAATTAGCATAATTTAATTCTGATTGTGTGTTTAAATATCCGCATTATTTAATTGTTTTCAAAGTATTCTGTTCTGGTAGACCACCTGATACGGCGTATTGATGCGTATTTTATTTTAAAATATATTTTATTCAAGTTTTAAATTTATAAAACTCGCTTTACCTTTACAAACGCACTAACAGACAGAGAACCCGGTCGTGAGTAGTGTAGAGATGGTAAATCCGAGGTCGTCCCAAGAGCTAAGTGTTAATTAGTTTTAATTTGAAAGTGTCACGTTTTTAAAGTAGTTTTAAGATTGATTTTGAGATTAACAAGAAAGTAAATATGCGAAAAGTAAAAGAGATAGAAGTAATAAGGGAGAGAAGCGTGCTAGCCCAGCCTTTCCATCATTACCGTTATAACTATGTTTTCTTGTGCAATGTTACACCAGTGGTTTCTAAAGTCGACAGACCTGAATAGATATCTTTAGTCTGCCTTATAATCCCTGCGATCCCGAATCCCTCGAAAGTCACGAAGGTAGGGTAACCAGGTCATAGTGATTAATCCCAACTATCCCAAGAACTAGTCTAATAACCTATACAGATTATTAACCCTCTCTGAAAGAGTTCCTGTGCTTTTTAAGTATATTAAGTGATAGACGCGATAACAGAGTTAGTTCCTACACTAGGGTTAGAATATTAATTCTTTCCTAGTACCCTGCTAATCCCATGTTCAAGTGGTAATCTAATAACATGATTAACATGATCTAAACCAAATGCAATACTACCAAAACGCAGGGTTACACGATAGTCAAAAGGACATCCAACGAAACAATGATCTAATATTAAACAAGTATTATAACGATAGTAAATTCATGACTAGGCCAGCACTTGAAGTGCTTAGCCGCTCATGGCAACAACAAAGCAAGAATTAATAAAGACAATCATGGATGGAAAACTCATAATTCTTACAGAAGTTGTTCATGAACGATTAAATACAAAAGTAAGTTTAAGTGTGATCTCCCTTAGACTTTTGGTGGAATTCTTTAAGCTATGGAGGCCTTGATCACCCCTTAGATCTGTGGTGGAATGGTTGATAATGAATTTGCACACCCCGTCAGCGGCGAAAACACATGAATGCGACATAATGATTTATATTGCACAAGATACAAGATAATGACATCTAAATTTTGAAAAAGATTAATTTACAAAGGTTTCATGTTTCAATCTTGATAAGTAAGACCTTAGTCTTAAATCCCAAATCCCCAAGGGTGCACATCTTTAATCTCCAAAACTATCCATTTACCTTTATTAAAACACACCTGAAAATGATACTCGAAAACGTCAACAATAATGTTGGTGGGCTCGTAGGTTTGAAGGAAACCCAATCGTTGTGCCAATATCTCAAACAATTGGACAATTATGCAATATGACAGTGAATATATGCAAATATAATCAAACCCATGACAATGCTCTTGGGGTCGCAACCTCGAGGTTATACGCACCTAACGGCCTCCCAGTACTAGAGCATTTACATAAGGAAACCTTTCACAAACATAGCAAATCCTTGCTAATCACACCATGCCATGCACCTCGATGCATGCAAGAACAATCATACCACATAATATTCACATAGCAGTCATAAGCACATAAATTGTCCCAAAAACAAATCCACATTTCGCACAGTCCAGAAAACAGTCCAAAACACATTTGAGTATCATTTTCCCCCTAACGAAAAAGAGTTAAAAAGTGAGGCTACGAGAACTAACCTCGACATATGATGGTAACCGAACAGATAATCTCCACACTACGCATAAACAATCTCTACACAACGAACCAAATAACCTCTACACAACGAACCAGATAACCTCTACACAACGAACCAAATAACCTCTACACAACAAACCAAATATCTCTACAACGCACAACGGTACCCGGCCATGACCTAATCATTAATTTCACATTATTAATATTTATTGTACAAATAGCTTTATTGTACAAGCGTTTGTCTTTACTCACACCAATTTCTTATTCTCGTTTATAAACCTTTATTTCCATTTTAAACCTTTATCCTTATTACCAAAACACTTGTTTTCATTTCAATATCTCATTCTCATTACAAAACATTTATCCTTATTACCAAAACACTTGTTCTCATTTCAATATCTTATTCTCATTACAAAACGTTTATCCTTATTAACAAAACACTTGTTCTCATTTCAATATCTCATTCTCATTACAAAACATTTATCCTTATTACCAAAACACTTGTTCTCATTTCAATATCTCATTCTCATTACAAAACGTTTATCCTTATTAACAAAACACTTGTTCTCATTTCAATATCTCATTCTCATTACAAAACGTTTATCCTTATTACCAAAATACTTGTTCTCATTTCAATATCTCTTTCTCATTACAAAACGTTTATCCTTATTACCAAAATACTTGTTCTCATTTCAATATCTCATTCTCATTACAAAACGTTTATCCTTATTACCAAAACACTTGTTCTCATTTCAATATCTCATTCTCATTACAAAACGTTTATCCTTATTACCAAAATACTTTTTCTCATTTCAATATCGCTTTCTCATTACAAAACGTTTTGGTATCATGGTTGTGTGGTAACTACGTAAAACAACTCGATGCACTTGGGCTAAGTGCGACATCAACACAAAATACTCACAACATCTCCAATCGTTAAAACGAGCCGGTTGACCAAACAATCCAAGAGAATCCGACGAGAAATAAGTATGAATTCAAAAATCAAAAATAAATAAATTAACATCTCCATAATCGATACGATGTATATATATGTATATATATATATATATATACATATATATATATATACATATATATATATATATATATATATATATATATATATATACATATATATATGTATATATATATATATATATATATATATATATAACACTTTAAATAAAATACAAATATTTTATTATTATTTTCGTCTTTTTATCAGGCTAAAAGAGGTAAATATGAATCTCGTCATCTTAGTACGTCCACGTTCAATCATTTAATCCTTAACACTTAACGTTTATAAAAGTCGTCTTTCGTCTTTTAGACGAGTCGACACAAAATAATTATTCCACATTATTTTCTAAGTGTGACATTTTTCATAAAATTTCAACATGACCCGTTCGTTTGAAAAGGTTTCCAAGGTTTCCAAACCTTATATTTCAATACTTTTCTCAATTTTCCAAAATTCCGACAAAATGCCAAAAGTCCATATTTTCTAAGCGATTTCTAAACCTTGACTAAAGTTTGACCAATTTAACCCATTTTCTATTTTCGACACTATCTATTAACCAATTTATCAGTTTTAATCATCCATATTATCAAGTTTTTACCTATTGGGCCCGAAAGTCCAATGTTAGTCCATTATCGCTTGCTAAGTCCAACATAGCCATTTTTAATCCCAATTGAGTCCATTAGTCTATTTACTAGTCATTGGGCCTTACGGCCCATTAAGGTTTTAAATATTTAGCCCAAAAACTTTATATGTGTCCAAATCCAATACATACATATATGCCAAAACCATTTAGCCGAAACTAGCATAAGCCAAAACCAAAATAAACCAAACTCGAATAAGCCATGACCGAATAAACCAAAATCAAATAAGCTAAAACCCAAATAAGCCGAAGCCTCATAAGCTTGAATAAGCCTCAAAATAAGCTGAACCAAATAAGCCATAAGCCAAAATATAAGCCGAAACATAAATAAGCCATAGTCCGAATATAAGCCGAAACACAATAAGCCAAAACAAAGAAGCCATAAGCTCAAATAAGCTAAACTCAATAAGCCAAAATTAATACAAATGGGCCAAGCCCAATATTCTTTTTTTTCTTCTTTCCTTTTTGCTGAGACCAACAAAGCCTAAAAATACAAATAACCTCTTAATGAGCTTATTTATAAGCTATAATTTCATAAATAAGTCCAAATAAGCACTTGACACAAAATTTATTTTACCAACACAACCATAATATAAAAGTGACCATTTCTTGTTCTTTTCTTTTTGTATTCGACACAAACAAACACCCTTTAAACACACTTTTCGTTTTCAAGTTTTAATTTTAAGGATGATCAACTTGTACAACTAACATTTAGACACCATAAGAACATAAAAGTACAACTTAAATAAAATTTAGACAACTTACAGCTTAGGGTTTTGAAAAAGCCGAGATGGATTTGCGTACCGAATCTTCCCAAACTTATTTTTTATAACCATAAAGCCTACCATCAATATATACTCCGATAGTGTTCCTTAACCCCCTGTTCTTGTTAACTCTTCAAAAAATGATGTATCTTGGTCTTGTGGCTTGCGTCCGATTTTAAGAGAGAAAGAGAAGATATTTTTGTTGTTTTATTTTGAAATGATGTATGATATTTATGTTTGAGGTTAAAACAAAACATTATGTACCATGCAAGGACCAACCAAGCTAAAATTAAGCCTTGGTGTTCTATTCCTATATTCTTACCCGACCCCAAGCATCATTAGGGGATTGGGATGGCTTCTTTTCGTTTTTTTTGTGTTGGGGTTAGCATATAAACTCAAAAACCTTTGTCTTTAAATATTTCTTGAAGCTCCATATTATTTTTATTGATCTTAAAAATAATTTTCCAATAACCTAGGTTATTTACACTACCTATTTCCAAATTAATCTTCCTAAAATTCATTTTTGAACATTTTAACGAATGGTCGGGACCAAAATACGAGATTACTTCAAATCAAACCAAAACCTTTCTCACAAGTTTAAAAGTTTCTCGACTTCAAAAAAATAAATCTTTTCACTTTAGACTTCGTTCACAAATTTAACTTTTAAGACTGATACGCCACATTATCTCAAATTTCATGAAACGGCCCCGTTTCTGATAATTTTAACTTAAAACCCAAGTTTTACGTACTTAGACACATCTATTTTAATGTTATGGAATTTTACCTAACAAATTATGTCATTAAACAATCTTCCAAAGTTACTTAAACCCATTTCTAATATTAACTGTCGTGCTGATAGTGACTGCAGTGAAGAGTTCACAAAACATAGAGAAATTCCCGGTGAACGTATAAAAATGAAAAAACAGATTTAACTTGTATGGAAAGATGAATTAGATGTGATTCACTTGACGGGATCTCCAAACTCTCTCAAACTGTTTTATCGTTACTGTTTAACGCAAATAAGTCAACCGTATGTCAACTTTTCAGCTTTTCTGCCAATAAAGCTGACTCCTAAATCATAAAGACTCTGATAGAAAATTTCAATAATTTATATTACTTAATCCTAAAACAAGTTACTAGTTATCACAGTCTTAACTACCACTTAAAGGAATATCGCCCCTGAAATTCAGCTCAAATCATCAATCACAACAATGACCACATTTCAATTCCTCATCAATACGCACTAGTTCTTTACTGTTTTGGTCTCTTCAAGCGAGGTTTATTTTGATTCCCCTAGAGACTTAGTTCTAACGTTCAGTCCTTACACTTCCTGTTAGGAATTAAACTCATACACTTAGTACTGTCAAGCCAAAGACTTAGTACTGCTTTAAGATTACAACTGCCAGTACTAACTAGTTAGTACTGCTAGAAGAAAGTTAGTACTGCTAGTACTAACTTAACACTGCTGAAGGAGTTAAAACTGATGCATGAAGACTTTAAGTACTGCTCAAGTGTAAAAACTTTGTGGAGAGATTTGTTATTGACTTTATTCTGTGTATATTCTTATTTCGTTAGAAGATTAAGGCATATAAGATTAGAAATTTAGAATATTTATAGTTATCTTGTAAAGGACTCATTGGTGTATAAAAGGAGATCATAGGTTATGATGTTAGATGCGAATTCATAGAGTTGCATGCACAATAGTAATAGCTTTAAGGTTGTAAACCCTAGTACTAGACAGCAGTACTCGTATTATTGATCTTAATAATATTGAAGCTTTTTGTTACATCTTTGTTCAATCATATTTACTGTTACATTCATAGTTCTTCTAAGTATTAAAGAGTAGATTCTGCATACTCTTTAATATACATACAAAGTTTCTACCATTGTTATTTTGGATTTATCCAAGTAAAATATCTTACAAGCTTAAAGAATCAATTCATAGTTAGGATCAAAAAAGTGGTATCAGAGCTTGTGTTCTGAACTTTATCTAGAAGAAACTAACTAAAGAAGATCTCTTTACTCACAAGGAAGAGATAGATCTAGAAACTGCCCAAACCAATACTACTGCAAAGTTGCCCCTTCTCAAATAGGGTGAATATGATATGTGGAAGCTAAGAATTGAGCAATACTTTCAAGTACAAGACTATGCTCTATGGGATGTCATAAAGAATGGAAACTCATTCAAACCAGCAGCTCAAACAATAACAAATGCTGATGGTTCCTCAACTACATTAATACCAGGTCCTGTAACTGCTGATGAAAAAGATCAAAAGAAGAATGATGTAAGCAATGAATTGTATATACTAATTGGAAAACTTCCAAATGAACATCTACTGCATTTAATCAGTACAAGGTTTGCCAAGATTTGTTGATGCTATACAACAGTTTACTGGTAAAATGATGCATAATGAGATCAGAGACTCTTCTGAAGGCAAATGTATGAAAACTTTAGGCTTCAAGCACAAAGTCTCTGATTATATTTTTTAACAGGCTCTTCAGAAGAGTGTAGTCGGTTTGGCTATCCTTGGGTGAAAATATTTCACAAGAAGATCTTAATTTGAAATTTTTGAGAAGTCTGCCTTCTGAGTGGAATACTCATGTTGTGGTCTGGAGGAATAAACCTGATCTAGACATAATGAGCTTTGATGATCTCTATAATAATTTCAAGATTATTGAACAAGAGGTTTTTAACGAACTGCAAGCTCAAGTTCCAAAATTTGGCTTTTATGTCATTACTGTGCAGTATAATGAAGTTAATACTGCTTATGGAGTTAGTACTGCTAACACTCAAGTTAGCCTGCCTGCTAGCACTCAATGTTATCCTGTGCTAGCACTCAGTTAGCAATGCTTAGTACTACAAGTTCGTACTTCTAACTTAAGTGTGTTGCATTGTTTATGCATTTTCTGCCAATAAACACGGTGTCTTTTACTTGTCCATGAGGACTTGAACAAATCATGAAAGATGGATTAGAGGGATGTATTTGATGTGGCAATTAGCATTGGCTGAGCATGAGACAAGCAAAAGTTTTTCCAAAAAACTTTGGTAGAAAGATTACTATCAATGGGAGGTTGTTATAGTGACACAGTGGATATGTACAAGGCAAAAGGTAGAGTGTTTTAACTATCACAAGTTGGGAACTTTGCAAAGGAATGCAGAGGATACTAGGAATCAAGATAATAGGATAGGAATCAAGACAGCTCTAGCATGGACTATTAATGTGGAAAGGAAATTTCTTCCAAATCCATGTGTGCTATTGTTGGAGATGGTTGTGACTGGAGCTTTTTGGTAGATGAAAGAAGTCCATACAGACTTGGCTCTTATGCTTTTTTTAGGCTCTGAGGGTACATAATGATTAATAATCTTGTTCATAACTGTCTAAAAGCTTTGAAACTCTTAATAAATCTTAACTTGATGAGTTATGAATAGAGTTAAAAAAATCTGAGCTTCAATTAGTAATTATAAAAGAGGGTTTAGCATCTGTTGAAGATAAAACTAGTCCTTTAAAAAAAAGGGAATGAGGTTCTATTTTTGGAGCAACTGTTGTTCTAAAGAAGAGATATATCATTATAAAGACTCAGGACAATTAGTGTTGCTTAAAAAAGTGAGTTAGAAAAGGCTTAGAAGAAAAAGGGAAAATAATCATCTTAAGATTGAAAAAATTTATAATGCTTATAAGGAGTCTAGACAAATTAATAAGTGAGTCAGATACTTTGATATAGGTGAAAGGGTTTAGGGTTTGTAAACTTATGATGCTGTTTCCACCCTTCCTTCATACAGGATTATTTTTCACCCTAAACTTGTATTTGCTACCAAATCTAGTTTAGAGGGGTTCCATCAGCCTGAAGTTTGAAGGATATGGACCTAGACTAGTAGAGTTTTAGTTGAAGATACTTCTAATGAGGTTGGGAATCTCTTGATGCCTTATTGGTTGAGGAAGTTGGTTGTAAATGTTAGTTAGAGAAGATAAAAAAAATATTTTTCCTACTTTGCTAAGATAAATTTGTTAGACCTCATACAACAGAAAAACCAGTTAGGAAACCAATTAAGTACAAAGCTGTAATTATGAAATGTTAATGTTCACAACCTTCTAGGCGGGAAATCAAGGAACTAGTATAATCAGAAGTCCCAACAATAGGTCATTGATTTTGTGGATTTTGATCCTTGTTATATATATATATTTATTTATATTTATCTATATATAAAAAGGAGTAAGATCACACGAGTCAATTACCATTAAAGGGAAAGAGTGGTATTTGGGAATAATTATACAAGGGTGAATTACAATTATTCTGCTAAAAAGGCTCACCCTAGTGCTCACAGGAACATAGTTCCAAGAGCAGTTTTAATGAAAACTGGCCTAAGACCACTTAATAATGCTAGGCCAGTTAATACTGCTCATCCTAAAACTATAGTTTATAGTGCTAGACCAATGTTACATTTTTCTGAATCAGCACAATCAACTATAAAGAGGCCCTATCAAATAAAAACAGCATTAACTAACAAAAATGTTAGCTAAAAAGTTAATACTGCTAAGGAAAGTTTTTATACTACTAGGCCAAAAGTAGTTAATACTGCTAGGCCAAATTTAGTAGTAGTTAATGCTGTTAGGGCAAATCAGGTTAATGTTGTTAAGGCCTTAGCATGTTGGGTTTGGAGACCTACCAAACTTAATAGCAGTGCATCAATTACTTTCAAAAGACATAATCATGTTGATGCACGAGGCAGATCTAAGTCAGTGATGGCTTGGGTCCCCAAAAGAAACTAATTTCCTTATTTTTTTATGTGCAGGGTCATCCACAAAAAGAAGATCAAGGCTATGTTGATAGTGGATGCTCAAGGCGCATGACAGGCAATATGTCCTATCTCTCAGACTTCAAAGAATTTGATAGAGGATATGTTACCTTTGAGGGAGGAGCTAAAGGAGGAAGAATTACTGGTAAAGGAATTCTTAAAACTGATAAGCTTGATTTTGAGGATGTGTACTTTGTCAAGGAGTTACAGTTTAACCTTTTTTGTGCTTCATAGATGTGTGACAAAAAGAACAGTGTTCTTTTTACTGACACTGGATGTTTTGTTCTGTCTCCTGACTTTAAGTTAGCTGACGAAAGTCAGGTTTTACTTAAAGTTCCTAGAAAAAATAACATGTACAGTGTTGATATGAAGAATATTGTTCCTAAAGAGCGTTTAACTTGTCTTGTTGCAAAGGCCATACTTGATGAATCAATGCTATAGCATATGAGGCTAGGTCACATAAACTTTAAAACTATTAATAAACTTGTTAAGGATAACCTTGTGAAAGGTTTACCTATAAAACGTTTTGAAAATGACCAAACTTGTGTTGCTTGCCTTAAAGGAAAACAAAATAAAGCCTCCTGTAAGTCCAAAATTTAGAACTCTATTACTCAGCCTTTGATCATGTTGCATATGCATGAAATTCAAAATATGCATTTTTCCCTCCATTTTTCTAAGGCATTTCATACAACCTTTCTAGTACATGTTACAAGCACTCAATGCATAATATTTAAACTATGTTTCCCCTCTATTTCATTTCCCTAGCTCGTCCAAAAACCAAAACCCTAACCCGAAAACCCTAAATAACCCATTTCACCCTAAACTAGTTCGAACCAAGCTACAACCAAGCAAACACCCTTCTCCATGATTCACCTCCTTGACTGCTACCTTTCTAAGCACCTCCATCACCTCCCTGTCACCACCCTAGCACCCTAGCACTTTGTCACTACCCTTGCTCACCAAGTAAAACCCTTGGCACCCCCTTGTTAACCGAAGCCTCATACACCTCTCAACACCTCTCTAAGATACTTTCCTAGCTCTCCTTAGTCACCTATCTATCCCTTGGCCACTACTCTAAGTTTACTGGTCACGAATTCTCCTAAAACTTGGTCTCCCAAAGTGTTTTCGAACACTATATATACATACATACATGTATATTTTCCAATTTACCTCAAAACTTAAATCATACCTTTATATATTGCTCTAGCCAAGTACTAGAAGACTAAGAAGGAAGTATAAGCCACATAGAAGCCAAGAAATAAGAAGAGAAGTCCTTGATTCATCTCTTAAAAGGTTTCGGGTCTCATTTGCTCATTTTGACCCATTTCGCCATTTTGTGTACTTGTAAGCTTTTTATCTCGTTCAATAAGCTCTAGATATATTGTAGATCATGTATACACTTTGTTTTAATCCTTTGATCAAGCTTAACCATGTCTAAAAACCCTAAACCAAATCAAACCTATCGAACCCTTAAAACCCTTTTTTTTTTAATTTTTTTTTTTAAACCATTAATTTCGTATTACAGAGCAAGCGATAAGCTATAAGCTGTTATAATAGCTATTTCAATAAGCTCATCTTATCAATTTTTATAAGCTTGAAATTAATCTTAAAGACTTAAACCATAGGGTTAACTTTTTGAAACCAAACGAAAACCCGTTTTGGATTTATAGCTAATAAGCTTTTTGATAAGCTATTATAAGCTTGTAAAGTTACTTATTTAGCTTATAATAATAGCTATAAGCTTGCAATCCTATTTTTAAGTACAAAATATCAATATTATGCTTTTTGGGACTTGTTACAGCTAAGGTTTCATACTTAGGGGTATATATGTAACATTATTGAAATTTAATAATACTTTTGTGCCAAAAATGTCATTATTTCCAAAATGTTGTAAATTATATATAAGGGTTAAAGTTGTAAATTAATAAATACGAAGGGTTATTTTATTGTCATTTTCTATTTTTAAGGTATAATGTAAATATTTTTTATATTAATTATAAAAATATATTTAAATATTATAAAACTCGATTTTATTAAAGCCCGACACATTTGTCGTTTTCATTCATCGATCGAAACATTATAAAACAATTATGTTATATATATAACATAATTTATCATCCACTAACTTTTGAAGAAACCTAAAATGATAAAATCTTATCATTTAATCTATAACCGTTCAAGTTAATTGGAGTTTCATGTGGGGGTTTCATTTGGGTAGACGTTTTGACGAGTTGCTGGATTTACGATTTAAAGTTTTAGTATACTAGCTCCTCAAACGTTTACTACATGACTTATGGATTATGATAGCCCGAACAGTGATACGATGGTTTCACAAATTAATAAACCAAATTAATCATTTACGTTAAACTTTATGAAATAAAGTTTTGAACAATCAAACTAAGACTTGACATATTACCCCAGGTTGCGTGACGAGGCCGTTTATTTCCATTTGAGTCACTTTTGACATCAATCAACTACCTTATCAAGGTGAGTTCATAGTCCCACCTTTACATGTTTTCTAAATACCGTGGGGAGATACATGCTATAAACCATGAATACAAGTATTTTTCCAATTGTATGCTATCCTGATATATTATTGCATAAGTACCTACATTGCCAATATTACCATATATCATGAACCATTAATCACTTGCGAGTGAACGCGAATATTATGGATAGATCTATCGGGATTGACGAATCCCGTTTGTGTTTACTTGTACATGAGGTAACCAAGCGCATTATATTTGAGAATAATGAGTAACTTGGCAAGTTACCTTTCCAAGAGGACATTTGTTCCTCAATAATGTCACTGAGGTGATTTCCATGTTAACGTGTTGGTGTCATGAGCTTAGTGCAATAATATTGTTTTCCATGATAATTGTAGTTGTACAATTATTACCACTTATGATGACTTGTATTCAACTATTACATTTCAAACACTGTGAATTTCACTCAACTTTTGTGTTGATCCTTTTAGCATGTTTATCTCAGGTAATTGAGCAAACAATGGCACGGGGTGGCATTGGACTTGAGGACGTCCAAACTTGTTATCATTCAACCTTTATGTTTTCAATGTATTTTGGGACTTCCTTTGCAAAAACTCTGATATGATATTGAATGATAACTAAATTTTCCAAAACATCTCTTTTGAGTCGTTTCCTACGATTATGACTGTTGATTCATGAAGTAATATCCCAAATTAGCTTCTGCTGCTATATGTCAAATATCGGGGTGTTACAGATTGGTATCAAGAGCCTCGGTTATAGAGAACAAGGTTAAAACCTAAACTATAACTACTTTTTCCATCCAAGAAAGTCCTCCGTGCCACTACATTTCTTGAATAGTATGTAAAGATACATAACTATTATATAAATAACTTATGTTATTTTTCACTGGGTTGTTACAGAATTATGTCTACTCCCGACTATATCTACCCTATTATTGTCCCATCTGATTCCAATGTTGAGGATGCTTTTTCCTTTACAACTACTCCTGACTATACCCCGGCTTCACCGGACTATTCCCCAGCCTCACCGGGAAACACCTTTTCTGACTCTTCAAATGATTTAACTAAGTATCTTTTGGCCTCGCTAGACATCTCACCTTTTAACGATGATCCATATATGAAGGTCATGCAAGCATATAATGCTACTAATAATGAATAAACTATTCCATCACCACAAGATCCTATTGCTCCACCAAATGTTTTGCCTCCATCTCTAGTGTTATACTCGATTAACTAATGTTTGATCCCCAAAGATTTTACTTTCTTATAGAGGAGATTCTGCACCTCAGAAACAAGCCCGTCTTTCCTTATCATCCGCCTCTGATTTCTATACCCATATCAAGTTTTTATGATTGGATGAGTTTCTTTAAGACACATGTGGAGCGTCATGGAGAACAGATGAGACTTTTTGATACCACTTAGATGAGCTCACTCTTTGAGCGCATTGCGCTTATGGAAGATAATGATAGAAGGGTCTTGGTATATGTCGAGTAATCATTCGCGAGATTTTTACAGACTAGAAACCGTAACTTAATGAAGCCTGTACCTAGATTTTAGATTTCAGATGAGAGCAATAAGGAATGACGACGAGTTTGTTTCTTGCTCCGCGTCAGGATTTCCTAACTCTAGACACTGTTATTCTAGATTTTACTGCATTATAGTCTTATATTCTACTGCATTAGAGTTACATTCAACTACAATGCAGTAGCAATAACAGTAATGCAGTAGAAATACCCAAATATACTCTATGATGCAATATAATTTAAACTGGCATGCAATAGAGTATAAGTGCAATGCCCTAGAAATAAAACTGTAATACAGTAAAAACTATATATACATTACATATATTTTCTACTGCATTCTAGTTATATTCTACTGCATTAATGTTCATTTTTAGTACATTACTCTATGATGCAATATAATTTAAATTGGCATGCAATACAGTATAATTGTAATGCAATAGAAATAAAACTGTAATGCAGTAAAAAACTATAAATACATTACAAATTTTTTTCTATTGCATTATAGTTATATTCTACTACATTACTGTTCATTTTCTAGTACATTACTTTGTGATGCAATTGAATTTAAACTGAAATGTAATAGACTATAAGAGTAATGCATTAGAAATAAAACTGTAATGCAGTATTAAAAAACTATAAATAAAACTATGCAATATAAAAAACTATAAATACATTAGAAACTCTGGCTGTTCTTTTATGGCATCTTTTACATCTTTGTATTTGAAAAATACTCCAATCTTTAGTTTAGTCTCTATTTTTCTTCTTTGATGATATCTCCAGCCTATCTATATCTTGTTGTTGGGTATGTAAGGTTATAATCGGCGACTTTCTATAAGGTTGCTTCATGTTTAGCTACAAGGGACAATATTCTTTTATAAGGTTTCACATCAGTCTTGTATTAAGACTTCAGAAATATTTTGTGAGCACTTCTAAAAATGAAACTGAGTAAATCACATGTTTACATTGCAGGTCAACACAAATAATCTTGTAAGAAATATGTATCAAAATCAGAACTATTATAATGATGATATATTTACACATAATAATCCGTTACGATTATGTGTATGATCAGGTCAACACAAATAATCTTGTAAGAAATATGTATCAAAACAAGAGCTATTATAATGATGATATATTTACATATAATGATCCGTTACGCTGATGTATATTATAAGGAAATTATACTTTTTCTAGTACAAAAATCCCACAAGCAAAAGAATTCCAAACGCTACAAAAAATCTTGTTGGTGTGGAGGCTCATTCTCCTCTAGAAGTTGATGTCCCAGTATACACGAATACTGGACTACGTACATTGTGGCTTTCATCTCTCCAGAACAGTGATGCACTCTTAATTGTTAGCTGTGACTCACCTTTAACAGTCACGACAAAAGACATTTTCTGGTTGTGTGATGTAAAATGTAGTCTTTTGGGTTTTACAGAATACTGCAGTTTTGAGCTTCCTTTTGTTACTGATGCAACATAAGTAGCATTAGCTCGACCCACATTAGTTACGGTCCTAAGGAAAGAAACTGCAAATGTTAACTGTAATTTAACATGAACTGCCATCGAAGGATAATTTATATTTGTTACTTTGAGCTTCATCGGAGTATAGGTACCATTTAATAATGTGAAGTTTGCAACACTATTTGATACATGACACCATATCTTATGGTAGTCATCCATTGAAGTGTCATACATGAGACCCGCATCTATAGCCTTTACAAGATCTATATGCCTAGATCCGTATGTAAATTCGGCATATGAATTATGGAAGGATCCATTTTGCTTGATATGTCATAGTTAAAACAAAAGGCAATGACTTAGAGGACATTCTAATTTGATATTTTTTGATAAATAAGATGCTAAAGGGATTACCTGTAGTCATTAAAGCAGATTTGATTGCAGAAGGAGACCATTCAGGGTGAAATGACTTAACATAAGCAGCAGCAGCCGTGACATGTGGGCAAGACACAGATGTCCCTGATAGTATATTATACTTCACAGACCTCTTGTCGTAAAATCTTCCAGATGGTGAAGCCAATGGTGAAAAGGCCGCTAAAATCTCCATACGAGGGGCTGTTACATCCGGCTATAATAACATAGCATGCATGTTATGTAAGTTTCATTACATGAACACAATGTTGTAAACAAGTTGAAACTATTAATAGCACACTAAGTTTTTGGTTTCCTATTATAGCCAAATTGAAAAGAAATATTTTTTTTACTAATAAGAATCAAATTAGAATAGTATTATTAAACTTTAGCCCACTTTTTTCTAGGATTCCAATCATTTACCTTGAGAATATCAAGCATTAACATGCTCGGTCCTCGGGAGGAAGATGAAGCAACATGAGGAGCAGCTGGATTTCTGGTAGCCTCACTTTGAGCAGACCAAAGATCAACAAAATAAAAATTGCAGACCATAAGATCAGCAAACCAAAATTTACAGCAGACCATCATTGGCAATGTGCTTCAAATATACCAGAAACTCACAATCCTTGAATGAATCAGAAACCAGCTACAGAATTAACCATGGCCACCTTGCAGTATTAAAATCATTGGCAAAATTCAGCTTCGTCCAAAACATACGTAGTAAAGCGACGGATAGTAGCAAATGTTGGGTTGGAGGCAGAAGCACCAACGCTAGCAACAAGATTAACTAGAAGTGGTCTGATAATTATTATAACTGGAATGAAACCTTCCTTAATGTGGTCGCATCTGATTAGTGACCTTTAAATCATAACCTGATGTTACTGGATAAGAGGTTCTGTTGCTAGTGTACTGATACAACAAGTCCAAGCCTAAGTTCTTCTTATTGCCATGAACTATAGTTAGTTATATAGAAACTTTCCATTGATATTTTTCTATTATAGGTGTCAAAATGGGAATGTCAGACATGCTAAGTAACTAGTAGAATTTGGTACCGAAACAGAATCAGTTAACCCATTTGCTGATATAACCGTACAGCAAAGGATACTAGACGACCCAAATCGTACACCAACCGCATTATACATACAAACACCTTTTGAGATGTAAATAACCCTACGTGTGACCTAATCAAACCATATAAGCCACACATAAGTTCCTAATGCATCAATGTCGTAAACCAACTGCATTATGCATAGCAATACACATACCAACACTTTTCGACATGTCAAACACCCTATACGTGACCTCATCGAATCTTATAAGCCACAAATAAGAACCTACTGCATCAATGTTGTTAGTGCAAATATTATGATATTTAATCTATACGATCTCTTTATGTTTTGGTGATGACAAACATGTGACTTGTAATACGTAACGTAAAGTGCGCAAGTTACTCGTAATCACAAATCATCAATGCATACATGAATCAACATCTCTCGACGTCTCAAGTATGCATCAAGACGGGCATTGGTTTACACCCGACGTAAATCACATAAGGTATGTACAAACAAGCATTAAACTTGTAGGATGATCAAAGAAATAAGTTTTTGTCTTAAACTTTATATTTTTATAAATGTAACAAAATAATTTTTTCAGAAATTAATTAGACAAATTATTTTTTAAATTATAAAGAAATGTTTTATGTGGTAATTATTTCAAAATTCAAAATCTGATTCTTTTCCCCCCAAAACATGTTAAACTTTCAGCAGAAAAGTTTGTCACCACAAAAAGACAAAAACATGAGCGTCTGTCGGGGCGGTCTCTTAAATAGGCCGGCGGCCCCCTTAAATATCCGGCGGCCCCCTTATATGTCTGGGACTGTCATTTCATGACAGGATGTTTTTTAGCTCCTATAAATAGTGGGTCACCTCCAACTATTTTCACAACTCTTGTTAGCCTCAAAATATTGAGCCGAACAGGAAGTTCGTTCATTACGTGTACGAGTCTCGGTCATTTAATTAGTTAACGTTGTAATAGGAAAGTATCGGGAATCGGGCTCGATAGTTAATCTAATATTGTATATGTTTCGGGTTTAATCCCATGTAAAACCCGAGCCCGAGTCCTAGTTAAATATCCCGCGCGTCACATTAAATGTGTAGGGGTATATATAGATATTTTTCACTTAGAAAATATCTCTTCTCATTTTCTAATAAATATCTTTTTTTTCCCTCTCATTTCTCTCTCTAGAAATCATCTCATTTCTAGTTTCTTGGTTCGATTCTTAGTGTGTTATATGAAGTGTTAACGGGATCCTACAAAGGCAGTCAAGCTACGTGTAGATCGGTTGATTCTATGTTAACAAGATCAAATTCGTGTGTCATTTGAACTCAAAAAAAAATCAAACCCGGATTTTTGTGCTTAGATGTGTGAATTTTATGTTATTAAGCAAAGATCTAGGCATAAGGAACTAATTGTTGCAATAGAAATCAAGTTAAAAGGTCAAAAAAGGGGTGAATTTTTAGGCGATTTTTTTTTGGTGAGCAAGTCGTATTTTTCGTCGTTGCGTTTGTACTCACTGCAAATGTTCATGTTGCGTTTTAATCAATTGGTTGCGTTTTGACATAGGTTGCGTTTTGATCATAAGATTTCGTTTTTGATAATAGTGCGTTTGATCTTGGTTTTGCGTTTTTGTAACTTGTTGCGTTTTTTGAAGACCTATATAGAGTATTTGACAAGGAGAAACTCTGCCCAAATCAAACTTCAATTGCGTTTTGACCACGAATCTCAAGCTGCTTTTTGATAAAGGTCATTGCATATTGATTCAAAAGACACTAGGTCTGCGATTTGTGTCATTGCTTTTTGGTGTCATTAGGGCGTTTTGTGTCATTGCGTTTTGGTTTCACTTAAACAGCGTTTGGTGTCATTTGGCTTTTTGGTGTCCCACTGTGCGTTTAGGTGTCAACTGCTTTTGGTTCACCGCCATTTTGGTTAAAGATAGCACTGCGTTTTGTCTAGAAATCTTGTGTGAAGAAAAGGGTTTCAGTAAAACAGCCATAACTTTTGATCCGTAAGTCCGTTTCAGGCCCGTGACCTCTCAAATCGAAGAGAAAAACGAGACGGAAGCAACTATAGCTGGTTACGGATTTTTTGAGGCCCAAAACCCTCGTTTACTAAGAGTTATTGATATTTTTCAGTTTTTTGGAATTTGTGTTAAGACTTTGTTTTTGGTTCAAGCTACGACCCATGCTTAATTTTTAGGCCCGTTTCAGTTTGGTGAGCCTAATAAACAATCTGCTGTAACCCTAGCCATAAAATTATCTGTATTATTTTTACAATTAAATAGATCATATGGCCGCTGATTCTGAATCAATCATTCACGGTTCTCCTATTGATTTTGTATAATCCCCGTTAATATCAAATTAATATATCGTTTTTAAATCATAGACATGTAAAATCCCATGAAACGTAGAATTGCTTATACAACCGACAATTTTCATCACATCATATCCACTTAAGATCCAACAAAATTTTCACACTTCAATAATTCACGAAAAAAAATAAAATGGGAAACAAAGGTATTACTTCATCTTCGGGTTCAGTTTTAAAGGAACCACATATATAGAACTGCAGATGCAAGCAAAGATTTTCAAAGAAACTCTTAACAAATAAAATACACTAACTCAACCACTCAACTTCTTGAAAGACAGACTTTCTCTGGTTTTGTCTATTGTATCAACAAGCTTATGCACAACACTTTGTGTGATATTTCAGAACCATTAAGTTTCAGTTATCTCAACACATAGACCATTAATAACTAAGAAACACTTCTCAATGCAGAAACACTCACGAGATGGATTCCAAATCCGCTCTAAGTGTGTATCAAAGTACAGTGTGAAAGGATCATTATACTCTGAATTGTTAAGCCACACGATATATATATCAAAGATCTTTTTCATACAGATCGAGAAGTAAGAGAAAACTTCCGAGAATAACACAAAAATAACAGCTCAATACATTCAATGAAACAAGTCATCTAGAACAGAACTCCATTGAGTGCAATGTATAATAGAAAAGCAAGTCATGCGCAAGAGCTTAAGATACGTTAAAAATTTTGAGTGAAAGACAGTTGCATATTCAACATTGCAAGGTCAAAGGTTCAATCTTACGTTACAAGATTCAGGAGATGAAACAATCAGTGGGATTGTATCAAGAATGAAGAGATTGATAAGCAGGAATTGAAGCACATTACGATTCATGGCAAAGATATCAGGAAAGTCTTACCTGCAGAAACAAGTTCTACTGGAAAACCCAATGGAACAGGTACAAAACAATGATTAAAAGAATGTTGTTTACCAATGACAGACAACATCTGAGAAACATTCTGCAGACAGTGCTAATTGAGCGTGTGTCGCTTGCTAATTTAATTGCAAATTAAACTCTTGATACTGAGTGAAAACAAAACAATTTTAAAAGCAATTAAAGAAAGCAAACGCATCATTGACTCAAGAATTGGAAAAGTACAAAACTAACCTTATGAAACCAATAGTGCTACTTGGTGAGGCTATTAGTTGTCGGGATATGTTGTCTGATTGCAACTTCAGAACCAACAGAATGAGTTTGAGAAGTAACAAAGCCTTTAATGACCGAAACCTATTGATTATATGAAATTCATCAAAACAAAGTTAAAATGAAACTTAAGGTACTATTAAGCTCTAAAAGACTATTGAAATTAAGAAGGTTTGAAAACTAATACCCTATGAAATTCAGTCTCAATCAAAACACATGAAATAGTCAAAAAGATTCTTTATTAAACAAGTGTCAACAACTAGAAGGTTATCTCAAAGAGAACACAAAGGTCATTTCGGATTTAAAGGTTAAGGAAGAAAAAGATATTGACAAGATGATTGAAATGGACAAACAATTAAAGTTTTTGAATGAAATTGTTTATACTCGTAATCAGTCAATTCAGACCATTCATATGTTAGCACCCCCAATGCGCGACATATAATAAGACTAAACCTTTGCCAATCCTATGTACCTTACAAAAGCTCAATCTGAAAAACCCATGTTTGTATGAGATTCCATTTGAAACTTCTGATCCTGCAAAAAGATTTGCCCCTGATAAGGAAGAGACCGAAGGATCTTCTTGATAACGAGATTAGATCAAAAGTTAGATAAAGACAAATTGAAACCATATTAAAACCTAATCAGAAAAGTCTTATGAAATTTTTAAGACCCTCCGTGGAGTATCTAATCAGTTGAACGAGTCGCAAAAGAAGTTAGAAAGACAATGTGGAGAAAACCGTTTGGTATAACAAAACCAAACATTGCTAAAAAACGTTGCCTTTCTAACCCGTTTACAAAATCGCAATAGTAAAAGTAGAACAAGGTTTTTTAACGAAATTACATTTAACATCAATCAATTTAGGGAAATTGTTGATCAAAACTGTTTAAACATACGTATTGATTATTTTCGGGGTGCCAACTGCTCATGATCATGGAACTTTTGATAAAAAACCTATTAATGCCTCTTTCCAAAAAAAAGTCAAATGATCGTTTTCGCTTATGAACTGACTTAAAACAGAAATGGCATAAAATTATGAGTACTTAAATCCCTTGAAAAAGAAGGTTGACGTACAATAAATCTTAAAAGGCTGATTTTTTCAACACATTTATGATCTACTTCTCGAAAATTGTGTTTCTAAAGAGTTATATGTTCAATATTTGCATTCTCTGTTCTGATTAATAAATGCTCATAACTGGAACCTACAGATGCTTATATCGTTCACAAGGTTCAAAGAATGATGAATGTCTTGCACAAAAGCTATCGCACAAAACTGAATCTGTTAAACATAAATTACATAATAATTTGTTAAAAAGTTTTTTATAAACTTGAAAAAAACACTTAATATCTCTTTGATCCTGCTTTACAACAATGTAAGAACAAGTGAAAAACAACTCAGTTTGCAATAGAAAACGGATCTAATGTATATCGAAAAGAACGTGACACAATATCATGAAATACAAGATAGGAAAGCTCAAATCAAGACAAGAACATAGCAATAAGTGATTAAAGAACACATCAGATAACTGCAAGGGAAAGGCTTGAGGAAACTCATTTAATAAACCATATGTTGTTCGACAACCAAAATGCTCAACGAATTCCAAAACCATCAGTATTTAAGGAAAAACCGCCTTGCCATTTTTCAAATTCTCCTAAAATGAGAAGTTTGCAAACGAAACAAGTCGGTAAATAAAACTAAAGTGTCGGATGGTTTGTTTAAAACAAGTCACTCAACAGAATTTGCCTCAGATTAGAAAAACAAGGCAGTTTCAAACACTCTATTTGATTACACCGTGCCCCTCTATGAATTTCCTCAAAGCATGTGTCACATCAAGTCACCAAGGGAAAAAGTAGGCTCAAATGACATGGATTCATAACTACAACCTAGATAAAGCTAAGAAAAGTGCACAACTTCAGAAAGACAAAGATGTAAATGGAAAACCTAGTATGATTGATCCTGCTAGATTACCCAACACTGCTAATGGTTGCAAACCAAAACCTAGGAATTGGCAAGCATCAATGAGTAGTCGGGTTTCAAACAAAGATGTTCACTTAGGAGAACATATGAAACAAAAGCCTTTCTGAAGTTCAATGAATTGCAAATGTCCCTACATGCAAAAAGATGCCTTACAGTTGCAAATCATGATGAATCGTTCATAGAATACCTCTCAAGGTTAAATCCTCGTGCCTCTGCAAGAATAAGGATGCAAAATCCCATAAGATAACAAAGAGATAAATGCCCTGTAGAAAGGTCAATTGCATCTAAGAAACCATAAATACAGATCTCCCACAGACATAGGTTCTCAAACAAAAAGACTAAAACCCCCCAAACTGACCTGAGAAACAATAGAATCCGAGATCTTTGTCTTAGGCGAAACCAACGGGTAGAATCTTTAGTAATGTTCATTTTAGGATGGAATTCCCACAGAAAGTTATTCACTCATGCCACGGGCAATGTTTACAGTGAACCCACGCATGTTTCAATAGTATATATCCCTCATAAATTCATGCAAGCAAACAAACGTTGGGTTTAAAGTGGCAGGTATATCATTCAATGGTCAAAGCAACAAAAGAAATAGACCTGAAATGCAGATGCACTATCAATGCACAGCAAGGAAAATCTCAGAGTATGTTTGCTGAAATTACTGATATCTAAGAAACCAGTGCCAGAATTGTTTCACAAAAGATGAGCTACATTAAAATGACGTCTGTTCACATCCAGATCATGCCTCGATCTTCATCAAATGAACATCTGATCATAAACCGTTCGATTAACCTCGGAATTCAAGATACAGAAATGAACAAGTCAAGTTCAAAGCTGGTTTCCAAAAGTTGTTCTTAAGCAAACAAGACATCTTTACAGTCACAGACAATAATTGGAATTACTAATCTCACCTTCACATAGCAAATGCAAGGACAAGCAGGTTAAATATATAAAAATACAAAATCTAAAAAATAGAAATTTTCAAAAGAACTACCGGACATGTTCCTCTTTGGTATCGATAACATTTACGTGCTTAGAAATGGTCGATTAACATTCGACACTGGTTGTAAATGAAGTCGAGTGCGCGAGAGTTTTCAAGATAGTTTTTTCAAAACCTGTCATTTCAAATTTTTCTAAATGTATAAGTGCAACTGTCATACATAACCCGGACTTTAAATAAAGGTGAGTTAAAAACATATCCTCACAACTAGAAAATTAACTATTCTTCACGTCTTGAGCTGTTCTTACAAGACAATCAATGTTTTATATCTCAATAAAAAGGATAGTGTACGTTCAGTGCGCTGACCTTTACCGCTAGAAGAGAAGTCCTCTAACATCTGGTTCAAAAAAGATGAACCACAATTTTTCAAAGAATTTCTCAGACAATTCATAAACTTTTCAAAAAATTGGGTGTTTCAACACTCAACCCTCACAAATGTTTTCAAAAGACAACAATTACTCAATGGTCCTAATTTGAGGTGGAGTTTTTTTTCCGAAAAACAAAGTGTATAATGTTTCTTTGGGTACATCATCAAACAGCAATTCCAATACGTAATTCAAAATAGTACAAAATGTTCTAAAACCATTCATGCTAATAATATTTTCTCCCACGGAATTTTCAAGACATATTATAATCACAAGTATTTCAAACACTAAGTGTGGGTTATATTATTTAAAATAAGGGAGAAAATGTATTTAAAATATGATTAATCGACTCAAAGTGCTGAACAGAAAGAAAGGTTTTTATGTTCGATCTTATAACCCAACAACATCATGAAATTTCCATTGAACTATTCTAAAGGTCAAAAGGTGATTAGGTTAGGAATCATCCTATGATCTAACTAGAACCCGGAGATACTACCCAAGATAATCCAAAGTTAGAAATTAAGCAGTCCTTAGGTATGATTTGAGATAAATGTATATGGTAATAATGCCGACTAGATTGAGCTAACACTGAACAATCAACAACAAGTGTTAGTAATGACGTCTCCTGGAAGCATTGAAGGCGTATTGAAGAAGAAGAAAGAAATGTATGAGATAAAGGGGTGTAAAAGAAAGAGCCGATCCACATAACTTAAGGCAGAAATCCGGTTCAATACATATGCTGTCAGAATATCACAAGTTGATTGCTGACTTGAAAATGACATCATGGACCCAGTGATAGTCAATGCACAACCCTTCCCACCATTCGGGTTTCTCTCAACAGAAACTTGTCTCATTTGTCACGGAGATACACATGTTATCTATTGACAATCCCCCCCCCCCATCCACTCCGAGATGTTGATAATGGAATATGTTGCATACGCTCAGCCGTTCCAAACTAAAACCAAAATGCACTAAATCGAGTCTAGATGCCAGGAGATACAATAAAAGAACGATGTTAGTACTCATTCCATTTCAAACACTTTATAGAAACAATCATCAAGATCACAAGCATTTATCAATCAAGAGACCCACGCAATAGTCAAGTGTGATATTCTGCCAGAACATCCGAGTGATACATAAGTATTCACAATGAAGATGTAGAGAATCCTGCTTGAGTCAATCAGCAAACCAAGCACTTTGGTAGGTGACTTGCGAGATTCATATTAATCAAACTGAGGACACACTGATATCAATTTGTACCAGTAAATGATTTACGGTTGATGAAATTTTGGATAAAAAATTTTAAAACACCCGATGTTATTCCAAAATCTTTAACAAGTAATACGTCGTGATTGATTTTCAAATCATTTTTCTCGATTATCACTAACGTAAACCAGCATGTTAAAACGTTGGGTTACGGTAATCACCAATCACAAAGTTCGATTCATTACCACATATCATTCCTCATTCTACCAAAGATAATCAATCATGAAGCTCAAGATTTAAAGACAAAGACTTCCGCAAACTCTGATTGAAGCTTTCAAGATTAGGCATATATGAGAATGTTTGTAAAAGACAACAAGATCGGCAAGATGGCATAAACTAAAAGGAAAGATAAAGACAAGACAAAGCTCAAAGTTAAGATCGCAAAGCATGAAGAACAAGCCTACCAACAAAGAAGAAAGAGAAAGACCAAGACCACAATGAGCTTTAAAACGACAAAAGTCAATCTCATTATATTCTCATGAAGGGAGTGTCATAAATGAACTCACTTCGGGGGAGAAAGTTAGCCTTAAAATATTAAGCCCGAACAGGAAGTTCGTTCATTCCTTTTACGATGTCCGGTCATTTAATTAGTTCTAACGTTGTAATAGGAATAGTAATCGGGAATCGGCTCGATAGGTTAAATCTAAGTCTTGTATATGTTTCGGTTTAATCCCAAGCAAAACCCGAGCCTGAGTCCCAGTTAAATATCTCGCGCGTCAACATTAATGTGTAAGGGTATATATAGAAAATTTTTCACTAGAAAATAACACATCTCATTTTCTGAATAAATCTTTTTATTTCTCTTCAATTTTCTCTCTCACTTCTTTCTCTCATCTAGAAATCACACATTTCTAGTTTCTTGTATTCTATTCTAAGTGTTTTATTGAATGTTAATCCGGGTCCTACAACTCTTTTTTGCAAACTATTTTCTTCAGTTCTTTCTCTCTTTAAGATCTAACTAAATCTCCCTAAATCTTTGAAAACTTCAACATGGTTATCTTGTTAAATGTGATCAAATCTTCTATCCTTTCTGTCTTTTCCTCAAGTGCAATAGAAGAACTTTGTCTCTCAAATCCGCAGTTATGAAGTCTATTTAGTCATTTGTAACATTTGTTATATATAGAATCGAGTCCAGTCATCCAATCTTGAGTAGTTGTAGAAGCTAAAATGATTGTATATATTTGGATGGGTTGATTGTTGGTTGGTTAGTATTTTATGCCTTAAAAAACGTTGGTGAAGTGGTAGATTGGTTCTAGCTAAGATTAGGACTCGACATCTAGCTTAGTGTCAGAAAATAATGTAAGCGATGCGGTTTATGTGTTTAGGCCATAAAACACAAGGTTTGTTATGTTGGGCCATAAAACATAACGGGTTTGGTTGTACCCGAAGAAGGACTCGACATCTAGCTTAGTGTCAAAAAATAATGTAAGCATTGGTATAAGGTTTTCTTCGCCAAAAGGGAGCTTGTTGATTAGTGAAGTAACTCTCGAGTTGGATACTCGAGGAGTAAAGTAGGGCGAAGAGGAGCTTCGTGACCGAACTACTATAAGCCATCATGTCCGGTTTGCATTTTCTTTTACCTTTCACTTTACTTATTTCTTTACATTTATTGCTTTACTTTAATACTTGTATTATGATCATGATTGTGTTGATTGTTGTGTATATCATTTTATTATGGTTGTGTAGTTCTTTTTAGTGAATATTGTGAGTGTGGTTGTATTGTTAGATTATGTATTAGTAATTGTAGATCTATAATTAACACTTCTCGTATTGTGTCAAACTTGATTTGGGAGCTTTGACTTGGCCCTTTTTTTCTAGCTTTTTAATTTTGTTCTTTAATTTGAGGATTCCACAACTTAAGCGTCCTTTTCTTTCTCCAAAGTCATAGTACCCTGTTCATAAAATTTTATACACAATAGCCATCAATTCATTAAGGTCAGGTCTACCCTCATCACTTCTAGGTGTGTAACCTCCTAAGAGAGGTGAATCATAGGGTGTTGGTGCTATATTATTCATCCATTGTTGATGTTCATCTCTTTCCTCATTCATTCCTGGCGTGTTAACTCCTGGGAGGAGGTTGATTCTTAAGAATGTGTTTAGATGCCCTATTAGACATAGTCTGAGCTATGACACCCCCACTGCGCTTCTTGGCACCTGGGTTCTCGCGCCACCTAACCAATTTCTCTGAGAAAGAGGTTCATTAGACATTGCCATGGATTAGGTCTCTAGTTATGTTACCACTGCATGGGTTGCATCTAAGCTACAGTAGCTGCTAGTTGGTTAGCCCCTCACCACTCTGTCTTCCCATTCCTTTTAATGGAAACCTATCTGCTACATTTAGTATAGGCACACTAGTCTGAGGTAACTGAGTGTCCTCTTGTAAGGCTTGCCTAGGTGTTTGAGTATTTTAGGGTGATGATGATTCAGTAACAGGGATTTGTTCTTCAATTATGGGTTGAGTAGTAAAAGGTGTTGGTTAGGGTTCAGTGGGTTGTCATGAACCTTCACCCTCTACTAATAGGTGGTGCCATATTGATGCAAACAATGGAGTAAATTCTTCATGAAAGGTTGTAAGGTGTTTTATAATTATCATTAAAGGTTCTCAAGTAGAAAATCTGATTATTCAAAATGAGTTGTAAAAACCTTGGCTACATTAAAATTTTCTTTGTATTGGTATCTAGTTCCTCTATATACGATCAAAAATTAGTTTTGTAAAGTTAAAATTTTGACCCATTAGCTAAAACCAAATGACTGCAGATGCTTTATTAGTGGGAAAATTCATTCCTAAGAACGTACGATTTTGGAAACTTAAGCAGTGTAAAATAGTATGTATGTGAGTACTTTCATTGAGGGTGAGATGAGAGCTTTTTGAAAAGTAAGTTTGTAGAATCACTCTCATTACCCCACAATCAATGAAGGTTTTCAAAAAATAGTTTCATTTGTTAGACAAGTAATACATCTTCATCATTTAAGTAAAGAATCATTCCTCATGATGATTTGATATTACTACTATCTTGCAATCAAACTGTGGCATGATTTGCCTTAACATCATTGACTGTTTGGAGAAAGTGTAGTATTCCTAAAATGTTCAATATGGAAGCATAGATAGTAGGCTTTCTGTTAAGGCAATAGTGTATAGGGCTATGAGTTGTAAGAAAAGTCCACTATCTCATGAAAATCAGCATTCTCATCTGTTCTTTCCAAGCAAGCCACCATGTTGTGTTGGTCAACAAATTGTAGATCAGCCATAGATGATTAATTTAGATGATCGGCGGTGAATAAGATTAGGGTTTGTAATTGAGAGCGTATGAGAGAATTAGTTGAAGTTACTGTATGATGGAGAACGATTTTATGGTGTTAATAGCAAACCTACTAGCGAAGAAACTATTATTTTACACTAAACCCCCTCAGCAGTATTATCTCCACACGTAATGAGCAACAGTAACGGTAACCCAGCAGTACTAACTTTGGCTCAGCATTACTAACTTTTCCTAGCAGCTACTAACTTCCTTTTTTACCAGCCAGCCCACCAAACCTGCCTTAGAGCATTAATCACCTTACAACTACCGTTTTGACTCTAATTAATCAATAATACCATCATTCAAACCATAATTAATCATAAATCTAACAAAACACACTTGAGAGATTAAGCAATCTAATGATGCAATCAGAAAGTTAAACCTGCTAACATCAAATGCCTTTGTGCGTAGATCAGAACATTGTGGATCTGTATGTATCTTAATTATTGAATGAGCCTTTTATCATAAGAATCTCTGATGAAATGGTGCCTTATTTCAATGTGCTTGGTTTTAGATGAAATACTGGATTCTTCACAATACAAATGGTGCTTTTATTATCAATGTGAATCTTGGTGTTCATGAAATTGAACCCATAATTAAGCATTTGATTTTGAATCCACAACACATGTCCACAGCAATTAGCAGAAGCAACATACTCTGCTTCAGTAGTGGAGTTGGCAACTATAGTTTGCTTTATATATTGCATAGAAATCAACTTTTGCCAGAAATTGACCAACATCTGTTGTGGATTTACTGTTAAGGCTAGCTCGAGCATAAATCACTGTCAGAAAATGTTCCAAGTCGAATGGTGAATCTCTAGGATACCAAAGGCCCAATTTAGGCTGACCTTTTAAGTATCTAAAGATCCTCTTCACTGCATGAAGATGTGAGACTTTAGGAGTAACTTGGAACCTCCTTTAGGACTTCCTCCAAATGTAACAAAATCCACCATCAATTTCTTGATAATCTGTAAGGAAGGACTTGTTTCCAGTCATATGCCTGGAGCATCCACTGTAAAAAATCCCTTGATCCTGTAAAGTATATTGTGGATTACCCTACACTCAAAATAAGAGAATTAGTTTCTCTTGGGAACCAAAGGCCTCAATTACTGACTTGAGTCTGCATTGGTAGATCAACATAAGTACAAATCTTTTAAAAAAGATGTATGATTCACTATCATTTGGATGGTATGGTCTAACTAACAATTTCCTGTTGGTCTCCAAATCCAGCATGCTGAGGACTTAAACATTTTCCTCATTTCCCTCAGCGCACTAACTACTGCTTTTGGCCCAGTAGTAGTTACATTGTTACCCTAGCAATATTAACTTTTCATTAAAATTATTGGTTTTTTTAGCTTCTCCTTGCTGTGCTTTTTGGTTTAAAAGACTTTACTTAACTGGTGATTGTGCTTTTAAATAAGAATATGTTGTAGGTATGCCCATCATTACTATTGGTTTAGGTGGACTGCCTAGTATTAACAGGGCCTCCCATGGGCTAGTACTAATTAATGTTGCTGCTATTGGAGAGCTTTGGTTTAGCAGCATTAATACTTTGCCTGAGTTTATTATTATTGCAGATGGAACAAAATTCCTTCTAGGATGTAGGTGAGTTAATTTATTAGAGAAGTTCTAATGGTTCACCTTTTGAACATTGTTCCATACTGGTCTAACTTCCCTTTGACCAGTAACCCTTCCTTTATTATTCAACACTGATTTTTCAACCATTTTATTTTCATAAAAATCACAGTCTTTGATTAAATGGTTGAGACTTCCACATACAAAACAAGCTTTCTTTTCAAACTCAAAACCATCCCCTAGTCTCTGAGTCATTAAACCATTCCAATTTTTTTTCCCTAGGACTCTGACTGAACTTCCTAGGGTTTTCAACAGTTGTATTCCTAGCATTAATAAATTCAATCTTTTCAAAGCTAGGTTTCACTGTCATCTTTACTTCTTTAGGCTTAAACACATTTTCATCTTCACTATCTGATTCCCATTCCTCAATGAGAGGAGCACTAGACCTAATAGTTTTAGGTTTTTCCAAACTATCCTTACTAGTTTTAGATGCAATTTTATCAATTTTAGACACACTAGTAATAGTTTCACTCAATGTAGACTTAAAGACATAATCATCTAACCCAGCAAAGGATAAGTCAGCTCTTGGGGGCATGTAGTTCCTAGTGTAGGGATGGGGAACTGCATGATATCCCTCACCCTTTTTAAAGGTATCATTTACTTGATTATGATCCCCATTACTTTCACGACTGTCAAACACACTATCAAACACATTATCAAGCACTTCACTCTCATTCACATGAATATCATTCAAATCACTTTCATTCATTTGACCATCATAACCAACACCAGTCTTTTCTTTAGCACTTATTTGACTATTTATCAGATTAGTTAGGTTCTTAGAAGATGTTCTAAAGTTTTCTAGTTTAAGTTACAATTCATCTTTCTCTTTTAAAGCATTTTCTAATTGATTTTAAGCTCTTTTATAGAAATATCTTTTACTTGTACATCATATTTTAAAAATGCAATATCTTCTTCATAAACAGCTTCATTCTTTTCATGAACAACTATCCTAGCTTCTACTGATTCTAATCCCATTTGATAACCTATTATTTCTAGATTAGATTTATTAAGAGCTTTACGCTGTTGATCATACTGTTTTTGAAGAGCTTCATATGATTTTAAACAATCTTTAGAGCAAGTATGTACCTCAGAGTTTGAACTTGATGAACTTGATGAACCTTGAGATGTATAGGTAATTAGAGCAAAGTTTGCGAGTCCTTCTTCAGCCTAAAAGCTCCAATCATAACCACCTATCCCATCTTGAACAACTAAGGCATTTGTAGTAGATGTGTCCACTAGAGCATTCCTTCTTGGAGCATCTCTATTTTTATTCCCCTGATTCCTTTGTGCCCTGCATTCTCTGGCAAAATGACCTCTCCTATGGTAGTTGTAGCATTCAACCTTTGTCTTGTCAAAGCCATCAGTCTCTTTGTCATTTAAATCCAGCTTCCTTCCTGTCTTCTTTATGAACCTCTTAACTCTTATGGTAAGCATTGCCACTTGCCATTTGAGATCCATTTCTTCAAGATCATCAGCATCAATCTGTTCCAAATCTTCATTGTCCAACTATTAGGCATTGGATTGGTTAGAAAAGAAAGAAAACTTGACATCATCAACATATGATGCAGTAGAAGCTTGATCCTTAGAACTAGCAGCAGAAACATTATGAGCAGTATTAACTGTTTCATTAGTGCTGCTAGAGTTATCTGAGGAAACAAAGGCCACATTTTGAGAATTTGAGCTTGAACTTGATTGTCCTTTGATCTCAGATTCATACACCTTCAGATTATTATACAAATCATCCATGCTCAATGTGTCTAGATCAGATTTGTTTCTCATGATTAAAGTAATATTGTTCCAAGCTGATGGTAAACTTCTCAACAACTTCAAATTTGCATCCTCTTGAGAGATAACTTCACCATGAATTTCAAGTTGACTAATGAGCTTTTGAGACCTATCATAGGTTTTATCCAGTCCTTCTTGACTTGATGCAGCAAAGTTTTCATAATTCTGCTTGAGAATGGTCTTCTGCATCTTATTTGATTCCTTGTTGCCTCCAAACCTATTCTTGATAGCTTCCCATAAAGACTTTGCATCCTTGCAGGCATGAAACTTTAGTAAGTGCTCATCAGAAATGGCTAGCATAAGAGTGCTTTTTTGCTTTTAGTTCATTTTTCTTGCTTACTTTTGTTTAGTAGTAGCAGTTTTAGGAGAATATGACCTTCAACCACCAGCACTAGCTGTTGCAATTGGAGAAAACTGAATCACCATTTACTATTAACTTACATCCAGGTATAACCCCCAAAGGACATATCAATTGAAAGTAAGGTATTGTTCCATCCTCATGCTCCATATATCATACTCCCTAGTTTTGAGTACTAGAAATTTTAGTGCAGACACCGTTTGGGTAGTTTCTGATTGTGACTCCATCTTTTCTTTGACTAACAAATCATAAGTAGAGTTAGATTTCTTCTTATTCAAAGTTTCTCAACAAGCTCTAATACCACTTGTTGATCCTTTTTGAAAAGATCTTACTTAGCTTGTTAAAGCTTAGTTGTCTTGGATAGATCAGAAGAAACAAACATAGAAACTAAGATTGTTAATACAAAAACTAAAGCGGAAACTTAGTTTATAATACTAAGAAGAAACAACGAAATAGTAAAACAAGATCTTCTAAACTTTCAATTATTGAACACAATCCAAAGTTACAAATAACCTGTATCTATGAATACTAACTATGAGAAATGACTTCTAGATCTATGTCTCTAACTATGCCTTAGGGTTTCTTTTATACACCAAGAAACCCTAATGGGCTTACAAAACGCATCTACTGATAATTCATATCTATTCCTAATATATCTTGTGCATATAACATAACAGAAACTAACTATATAACTAACAGACTAACTATATAACTACCGTGAATAAAAAACAAATAAATCCAGAAAGTACTAAACACTTTGTTACTACAGATCTAACTATTATACTAACAGTACTAATGACTTAGACTATTTTCTCTAATCTTCACTAGCAACACAAACTTGAAACAGCAGCATTAAGTTATAGAAGCCTCTAATTCACAACACGTCTCTTCGGCCCCAACAATTACAAAGGGGGAGAAAATAACAAACCAATAATTAAGAAACTAACAAAGACACTCTCTAACAAACCAATGTTCGTGATCTATACAATCACTAAAAACAAGTCACCATTCATTGAGACTCCTCAACATCTGACTTCTTTATAACTTGCTCCACATAAACAACACCAATACAATCCTGATCTATCTGCATCCTCTCATCAACACACTTGAGGGGAAAGATTGGGATATTAAAGTGCGGGTTCTTATCTAATCCATGAAACCTATTAGAGTGGACGAAATCTTTACGACAAGAAAGAATCAACTAAATCCAATCCCTTTTCTTTAATTGCACAATCCTATGAAAACAAAAAATGGAAGAAGAAATTCTTTGGAGTTAAACACAACAAGATATCTAGTCTAAAGAAGCTAAAGAGCTCATTCCTGAACCTGCTTAAACTACAATTGCTCAACCATAATTGGGCCTGAACTAATTAACTAACAATCAAAAGCATTATGATTCATCCTTAAGGTCGCGACTAAAAGGTATCAGTAACATTCGTTAAGCTGGGCAAAGAAAAAAGAAAGTTGCTTTGGATGATGTTGCTTTACCAAGGACATTGCTAAAGTGGCTCATGAAGAAGTTAAGGAAAATAAGAAAGTTTCTAAAGTGGCTCATGAAGAAGTTAAGGAAAACAAGAATTGTCAAAAAACTTATGGATTAAAATTTCTTCAAATTTCAGAAACTCAAGACATCTAAGAGAAGCTTAAAAGGAAGCAATCCTAAAAAGAGTATGTGGGAAAGCTACAAGCACATGATGGAACTGTTTAGGAAGCCTGGGATAATCACTGACATCAAAGTTACCAACACGAAACCTTATAGAGTAACCATTATATGTGTTAATGATGACACTAATTATGAAGTCATGAATGAACTCAAATGGGGACTATTTGATTACAAGGATTGGGAAATGATGTTGTATGTACTACATAAAATGAGAGGATAATGTTTTTGAACAAAAGAAAACCTCAAGAAACACATTTAAAGAGATTAGGGAACATGAAATAATCATAGGGATTAACAACATAAAACCCCTTTCCTTACAAGACCCTCTTCGAGCAACCCTACATATAAAGATGAGAAAAATATCCAACATTCCAACTGATCTTGGACAATTCATTGATGCTCTTCATTAGATCGGACTTCCCCGTAAAGGAGTTTCATTCAGAGAAGGGTCGAGAAATAACCACCAAATCATGGAATCTTTATTACACTGATGCATTTAATAACCTACCCAATCATATGTCTCTTAATTAACACCACATGGACAGCCCAAACTCTCATCATCTTCAAGGATTCTAAATTAACTAATATGAAACTCCTGGACCTCTAAGACCATGTAAAAATCTTAGAAGACAAAATCATAAAAGGATGATAAATCATTCCTCCTACCAAAAGAATGAAAATCTAGAACAATGGCCCATAACAGAAGAGCAAACCAAAATAAACTACTTGTACTGTGCACATTTGTTGTAACATCGAGAAAAAACATAGAAAATCCTTATTACTTATTTGCTCATAGGATTATATTAATTTTTACTTTACTTTCATAAGAAGATGTTGTAATGCTTACATTAACTGAAAAAACACTTAGGCTATTTATATATCCAAATAGAGGGAGATTGTTGGTCAACTTAAAGCCTAATAGTTTCTTACTATGATTTGAAAATAAAATATCATAAGTGTAAACTAAGTCACTAAAAGAATAAACGTTCAATAGAGTCATATTCAGAGCTTATTCGTAGACAAAGCATAAGTCTACATACACTTCCTGGTGTCAAACTTATAGAGTACAGTCTCGTTACCAAAAAAGTATGATGAAGTTCTATTCATTACAGAAAATAACTCATGACTCCCCTTGATCTTCTCACAATCAGAACAATTTGTAATTAGATAGCTTAGAAAAATTCAAGTATCTAACAAGTAGGCAAGAACCTTTCTGTAAAGAAAGTAGAAAAGTACTTATCAAATAAGTAAAAGAAAATAAAATATTTGGTATAAAGGTATGAAATACTATGAATAATTGTTTTAACACTGTTTTCTAATTGGGAAATAGACACCTTACACGAATAAAATAATTAATAAACCAAGTAACAAAGGTACTTTATAGTTTAGATGGCTTGACCACGTCCTTATTACCTCCACTGGGTACCACTTTGAAAATTGTCTATATTAAGAGAATGTTTTTTTAAGGATTTTTAGTATCATCTCTTACAATTATTGTGGAACACATTCAATAGTCAATTACTCATATATATAACTAAAGTTCCTAAATTGAACTCAGAGGTTAGCATCGTTTACTTAAACCAATAACTTTGGTATTACGAAAAAGTTAGTCAGAAATTATGTATACAAATTATCAGACATCATAGGTTGTTATAACACATACCAATCTTAATAAGATCTTTGAATCATTTATAATTAGAAATTAACATTGAAAAAAACTTTGCAATTCTTTCTTAGTTAATTTATCTTTGTTAAAACTATTTTTAATGTACTTCAATTAAAATTGTACAATTTATCTATTCGTATTTATTCTATTATTGAACATTTTAAACATACTTCGTTAGCATGATACGTGATTGGATAACTTAGTTTTATTTTTCCGCAATCACTTTAAAGTGACAACACTGATTTTGTAGATGATAACCCAATTCGGGAACAAGTGGACGAAACGACCCATCGATCTACTTCCTACAACTACATGCCCAGGAATAAAAACATTAACGTTGAGTGCGACGTCTATTATTGCTGAAAAATATAGCTATAAGTAATTTTTCCTTGTAATTCCTATTGGTATTGGCAATATTGTGGTTGAATAGGCATGGGAGAGCCAAAACAATGTTGTCGTGTTGTTATCTGTTTACAATTTCCTACACTTGTTAATTTGATTTCTTGTTGTGGTGTCTCATCTCAGGAAGTTGTATCAAAGTGAGGTTCATGAAGACATGAATCTAACAATTCCAGGATATCCAATACAGTGAAATCAACACATAATGTTTTGGGTCATCAAGTATCTTCACATACTGTGGGATATAAAATGCTCAAACACTTTAACCGTTGATGTTTAAAGACTTTGATTGAAGAATCCTACACTATAGATAATAATTGGAGGGGTTCCTAAAAAAACTTTACCCCTCATTTTGGCGATCCGAAATCCTAACAACCCTAGCAAATCGACCGACCTTAATTCTTCTGTATAGTCATTTACAAATTTAGTGTTTCTTGATTTAATTAACATTTTAATCTAAGATTATCAACAATATTTATAACCGACTTATGCTTGTATAGGGTGTTTTATTTTTTGCTATTTAAGGGTTTTGAATTGCTTTTATGGTTAAGAAGGGTTACAGATTTCATTATTTACTTTAAATCACTAATCATTATGAGTATGTGTATTCCAACGAGGTTTGAGTGTGATATTTTATTCTTTCATAAAACCCTAATTTTCTAGGGATTTAGCTTTTTGATGTTATTTTGTTTCTGTGTTTAGTCGAGTAGCTGTTACTTGTTCTATTATTGGTTCTGTTTTATTCATGTGTGGTAGGACTAGTCTGAATTCTGATACAAGGTAATTGTGGTGGTTCTTATGTAGCTGAGCATGAAACATAGGTTTTTGAGTTCGGAGTTGTACAGGGGTAAAATAGAAAAGGAGTGCAAATAATAATAATGAATTCTGTAATGTAACAGAGGTGGTAACTGGTAATTTTGGGTATGGTAATGATCCATAATATCAACATATCAAATATTATATTTCTGTATTGCAAACACATGTTGAGTAAAATACGCAACTTGAGCTAATGTGGTGTTTTCTACTGCTTGTGTTTTTGCTGGTCAGGGGCACCAAATGGCCAGTGATGTCCAAACATGTATACCCATAGTGTAAAAACGAGGCCGGTCCTCGTATATTAGTGTATTCTAACGGAACCTTTTGTTCTAGCTTGGCTAATGATGTACTAAAGGTCCTGGATTGAGTATGAATACTAGATCCAAGTATCGTTTGTCCAAGTGGTCACCGGTAAACGCGCGTAGGAAATATGCTAAATTTTCCTACTTTGCTTGGCCGGCTGATAATTGGGCCGATGTAAGTTGACTTATGGAGTCTGGTCGTTGCTATTAGCGAAAATTTGCTAATTCAGTTTTATGGATTTTCTTTTTAGGAGTGTATTGCTTATACCGATGTTGATTATTTAGGAAAAAATCACAAGGAGTAGAATATATGGTCTTGTTCAAATCTAAACCAAGTCAAGGGTGGTCCTCAAGTGGCAAAAGTGTTTATTGCTATCAATCTAAAATGTGTGAGGTCTCAAGTTCGAATTCCCGCTAGGTGCTCATAAACTTGAAATGGCTAAACGCCAACCTCCTAAAAAAGGAGGCTTTTACCTGTTTGAGAGTATGTGTGGCGGTGGGTTCAAACCCCGTGATTACTTAGGCAAAGTTTCAGAAACATTGGTTACTGAAGAGTGCGTTGTGCATACGCTAAATTTAATATCAAGATTTTATTATTTTAAATATTTGTCGACTATAACCTAAAAACCAATACTACCGGGTCAGTGTACCTGAGTCAGATGAGGTTCGTTGGTAATAGGGTGTCGATCACTAATATCGGAGTGTTAATACTTAAGACAGTTATCAAGTTAGTCCTAAATTTATTCTAAGTTATACCTAAGGTTAAAACCTAAAATAACGCAAAAAAGGTTTTCTCAGCTTGAAGACTAGCACAAGTTTTGGATTTACCTAGAAAGAGATTGGGTGATTAACACACTAGAAACAGAGCAGGATTTAGAAGAAGAGAAGCGTTCAGACCTATTGTAAAGGAAATTTATAAACCAATTTAATTCTAATAAAATACAGGTTTTAGTTTATAAAGTGCAATGATTGCCTCTTATCTCGATGTGATAATATCATTCCTAAAATTTAGGCGGTACTTCTTCCTAAAACCTAGACATGTCAATTAACTGTCACAGTTAACGCACATTCCGCATAAAGCAATCATGGTTCGAATTTAATCTATCGTGGAAGACATAAAGGTGATCTTATTGAATCTAGCTCAACGATACTTTACAACTTACTGCTTAATGAGCTCTTAATATACTAGTAGTCCACTGTCCCAATCTTTTTCCTAAGGAATAGAGCTTTATTTGTTAATTCCTAGGTCACCATCTAGTCCAACTTTTCACTAAACCAAGGGCAAAGACAAGTCAATATTTGTGATCCTATTACTCTAGATATATAAATTGTAGATATAGAGAGCTATCCCGACATCTAGCTAACGCACTAATTTGTATTCTCGGACCCCTAGTTGAATGATTAGGGTCGCATACTTTAGACAATGAAATCAAGTATAAAATTAATAAACATAAAACAACTCACAAATGAATAAGATGCAATTGGAGATTAATCATAAACCAACCCATTAATTATCATAAATCATGCTAATACCTAAAGTTTTGAAGCAATACCCAAAGTAACTATAACAAATGACATAGAGATAAAATATTGGTGGTGAATGAACAATTAAGGTAAACTAAACATATTAAGAACGATACCAAAATACCAAACGCATTTTTTTAAGATATAAAATTACAAGTGTTTTCTTATGGATTGAGATAGCGTTGCAATGACCTTTTTGGCTCTCTTCTCTTACTAAAATGTCAAACCTGGTGAGGCTAATGCCTCTACTCTCCAGTCTCGGTATATATTTTTGCACACTAAAATTCGTATTTAGGGTTTTTGTATTTAATAAGGCTTAAAAGAATTGGACGAGTAACACGACAAATTGGATGAGTTCAATACACATCGTATTAATGGTTTCTTGAAGTGGGACCACGAATATAATTTCCAGAATATTCCAATACTATGATCTTTGATACAACATCACGATAGTCTATATAAAGGGTCTTCTGGATATAACGGACGCTATATTGTCTATCAAATTTCATGGTTTCATTTCTGTGAAGTCCCCAAGGAAGGCACATATATACAACCTTCCAAACCGTATCTTCTTGCTGGATATTAACGTAGGTTTCTTCATTTAAGCTCCAAAATGCGTGTCTTTTAGCAAAACTTCACCAATTACTCCATAATTACTGCAAATATCAAATATAAATAATTAAGCACCAATTCGTGCAATAATTATACAAAATGGGTAAGAAACATGGGATAAATGATGCTATAAAAGTGACGTTATTTGATGTCATCAAATATCCCCCCCACTTGAATCCTACTTGTCCTCAAATAGACTTTAGAAAATTTATGAAAATGTATCCTAACCGTAGTTAAGGATTTTTCCTTTAAGCAATTATCCGTTCAATTACTAGTGCACAACCAAACACCTCATAAAGTAGAAAGATGAAATCACTCAAATCACTCAATAAATCTATGTGGTAACGTGTAACTAATTCGCTCAATTGCTTGGTCATGACGAGTATTCTATCAAAAGCTTGGCAAGGATACACATCTCCACCACTAAAGCTAAGGAGTGACAAGTCTACAAAGGTAAAATAGGTTAAGGATTAAAGAATTGATCATTCTTTTTAGTCTCTATCGATACCAATATTCCATAAAAGGTGACAAAATCACATATACACATCCATAACGATGGAATAGACATATGTGATTGCTTAATCCTTGACTCGAACAAGCTAAAGAATAGGATTAATAATCTTCACCAATAGTCATAAACCAACAAGGGCGACGGAATCATATATGCACACCCATAATGATGGAATAGACATACATGATTGCTCACTTCCTCATTCGAGTAAAACCAAAGGTTATGATGAGGAACAATAAAGGGTATGGAATCTTCTAATCCTTTTACCAAAAGTAATATACCAACAAGGCGGATAAAAACACACATACACATCTATAAGGATGGAATAGATACATGTAATTGCTCGCATCCTCATTCGAGTAAGACCCAAGGTTAGGGATTAGGAAAGGGAAAATAATTGGTGTTAAATAAAAAGAACAAAACAAATAGATTAAGTCCAAATAAATAAGGTACAGTGTTGCTAGTTACTTTCCTAACCATCCCTCAAAGAAGACATAAAATCAAAGATAAATGCCTTGATCAATAGATTAATCAAACGACCTTAGTTGGTGTTCCCATAACGACCAACTCCTAAACATCCATAATATACATACTTTACAACAATAGTGGTGATATCGACCACTTTATACAAGATGATACATTGTTGGTTTATTTCGACCAACATACAACAATACTCTACATAATCACTTTTTTGTATTTTTAAATTTTTTTGGTTTTTTTTAAACAAACCAATAAACTATGCATTTCGGTGTAATTTCACCATCTTCACGATCTCAATAAATCCGAATAATTTATCCATAATCCTCCTACTTTGGATATATATATAAAATAATTGTGAAAGTAGTAAAACACACTGAAAGATTAAGACAAAAAATATACATTACTTTCACATTCCCATTGCATTGTGCAATTTTCTCGACCTAACCGTAGATAGAAAATTTTGCATTGCGACACAGGAAATACAATACTTTACACAAAAGCAACTAGCAACCGATTAAGGACTTGATCTAATAAGGTAGGCTAAGGTGTAAAGGTGTAACGAAATAAATATTTGGTGTAAGAAAAAATGGAATGGCGCAACGAGTTTTTCTAGGGGTATCTTACTCTAAAAATGAGAGTAAACAAAAGGGTTTATACGGGGGTTAACTAAACAGTGTAGTTAGTTAATATTACAACATGTATAGGCTTTTTGGGTGTAATCCTAGAAATTTACCAGTTTAGAAAATGTCACTCCATCTATTAAAAAAAGTGCTTATTATTATGGTCTTGAATAGATATACCAAGCCAAGTTCTAAAGTTTACAACATCACCGGACTTATAATTTTATAGAATTTGGGTAAACATTTAAAAATGAATAAGGCTAAATTCTCATAATATCTAACAAGGGTTATGTGTGCGGGTTATGTAACTAATAATTTCACAAAAATATACTAATTTTTTTTAGAATTTTGATATTATTAGGCATATTGATGTAAAAATATGGACAAGTAAGCTTTCTAATTTTCCTCCCTACTTGAAATATACAATGACCTCGTTGTATACATATAACATTAAGGACAGAAAATTAAAGGAATTAGAACGAGAAACTCCCTTAGGATTTGCTCGGTATGATCCTCCATGTTGCGTTTATGAGCAAGATCATGTGTTGTAAATGCGAGTCTGTATACCAGCATGACTACAACACATAGAATTCCAGAATATAATACTCCACCAAAGTCATCATTTTTGTTCAGTAAGGTCCTGTATAAGATATAAGAAAAACCAATGCAATTCTATCTTCGGTATTCGACGGTTAGAAAACAAGAACAAAAACGAAAAACTGTACATGAATTCGATACGTTGTATCCCAAAACCAGGATACGCCGTATTGAGACCTGTAAAAAGTATTTGAGGTATGGGTCAGATTGTCAAATACGTCGTATCATATTCATGAATACGTCGTATATATAATCTAACAATAATGTTTTAATTGTAGAAAAACAAAGGACTTGATAATGTCAGTTAGTTCAATACGTCGTATCCATTGAGGTTGGATACACCGTATCGATTAACTGGGAAGACAAACTCGATAAAAAAAAGAAAATACATTCTGGGTTATCTCCCGGCAAGCATTTTGTTTACCGCAAAGTCTTTAAGTTAGACTTTCTTCAGCTCTTCATTCCGCCCTTGTCACGAACCATCCTTCGTCTATGATACGAAAGATTCCTTGGTAAGCGTGACATGCAGATTATGTGGTTCTTGTCCAATCATCATGCTCACATTCTTTAATAGCAATATACTTCTCTCCTAGTCTAAAAGAGTACTTGATTACCTTAAACCTTCCAATTTTGCAAACTGGCGGTTCTTGGCGGGGATTTCTAAGCAATTCGCACCTATCTTCTTCGTATTGCTCCTCTTCTTCATTAGCATGATAAGGTGCGTTATCCCGAACTAATTCATTGCCAAAGTTGTCGATGCCATGATCATCATTCGGCTTCTATTCTTCTCGAATAGCTTCTTCATCATTCTTTCCTGCATGATTGTTAAGTGTTCTAGAAACATCTAGGTAAGGGTTATAGTTAGCATCAATATTAGTGTTCGCATAAGTCCCGCGTATATGATTTCTCCACTTAGTAAACGGAGAACATTCGTGATCATTCATCCTCCACCAATACTCTTCAAGTTTTACCAATAACTCATAATCAAGCTCGTGAAAGTTTCCAAAGCATCTTTTCAACCATGCGCAATTTTTTTTTACTCCTTGAGTTGCATCGCCCCATGACCTTTCGTAGATGGCTTTTTGCTTCAAAGCTTCATCCTTTAACTTTCCATCTACGAAATCATCATACCATTCATAATCTTGAACGTAGGTCATGTAACCAACTCGAACCATCCCCGATAATTCTCCTCCATTGCAAAATCCTTATTCTATCGAATTACAAGTCGGCCATTTAGCTCTCCCATTCTTAAAACGAAAAGGTTCGCAAATATGATAAATGTCATCAATAGGAATCCCATGTTCCGACCATGATTCTTCGGGAACCTATGGTATCCCCTTGTTCCATTCATCCATTCATTTGTTTTTAAATTTATCATGGGTCTTGAATCCGGGAATATTATTAGTGAATAAATCCGTATCAATTTTAAGAAGATAATTGAATTCATTAAATGTCGTGCATAGAGGTGTTTTGAAGTTGAATATTGTAATATCTCGTAAATTCAGGTAAATAATAATTTTATATTTTATTCCTAATTTTACCTTTAAGTAAAAAGTTATTTCACTGCTTAGTCGATACTGTAATTTTTACGTTTCCGATAATTCTGAGCAGTCTTTTAGCTCGTTACCTGTCTGCGTACTTATTATGATTCATATATTTTCATATTTTACCCTAAGGGCTTTATAAATTTTATTTAGTAAAATTTATATTTATTATCGTGTCTTGGTCGAACCTTGCTAAAAACCGCATTCGAACTTAAACCTTACATTTTATTATACATTTACCATTATTATACAAAATAATACTTAACAAATTTACAAAAATAAACAAACCAAACACTCCCTTATTAATCCACTCCATCTACACTCCAACCAACCCCCCCCGCCCATGAAAACCTTTTTCCCCCCCCCCCCCCCCACCAATCCCTCCCAGCCCACCACCTCCCCCCTCCCCCCCCCCCCCCCCCCTTTTCTCCCCCCCCCCCCCCCCACCCCCAGCTGACCAAACCATAAACCAAACACCCCCCTTATAGAAAAATCCTACCTAACATTATATTGTATCATGTAGTATTTTTTTATATAAAACCTCTCAACTCCCTTTTTACAAAAACACAGTAACTCTTCAAAAAGAAAACACAGACTAAAATTTTTTTTGGTGCTCCCTCTCCCTTGTCTTTATAGCCACGCACCACCACCACCATAGAACCACCATCACTAAACTTCCTTATACATTACACACACTATATTACCTACATTGAATCCACCATGCAAGGATTTTGAGCAAGATAGTGATTTTAGGGTTTTTATTGAAGATTGAAGCTAAGGGTTTGGTTATTAGTAGTTTTAACAAGGATTTGGGTTTTAAAAAAATTGAAGGGTATTTGTTTGGCTTATTTGGCTCGAAATCACCAAGAAACCAAAAGGGTTCATTAGTTTGATTTCTACCTTGCTTAATCTTACTATTGTAAGTATTTTGAACTTATTTTCAATACCTCTTTGATGCATTATGTGCATGATTTATTTTTTTACTAATTGGAATCCATATGCATGTATGTATAATTAGCTTTGATAAAAAAAATTGATAATAGGTAGTCTCTGCTACTTTATAAAGCATTTAGCCCATTCTAATTTTAGAAGTCTTAAAATTTTTAAGTAAAAAAAATTTCTTCTTTAGAAAATCTAATACAAGCCATTAGTCAACCTCACCTTAAATGCATAGGTTTTTACAAGCCAATATGTAACCTAACCTTAAATGTATACATTTTTTCATAATAATCAACCCATTTAAAAGGTCACCACAACTTTGTAACTGCCCATTTGGTAAAACATATATAAACTCACACACAACAACACACCCCACTCTATTTTCTATGAAAAAGTCTTCACATTCAGGATTGTTCCCCACTACGGTTAGTTTCTTCTTCTTCCATTAAGTTTTTATTTTTATTTAACTAATATTGCATGTGATGATGTTTATGGATAACGACATATAAATGGATTTGTGATTCCCTGACAAGGAAACGAGGTGTTAGATCTTGCTAGCCTATTTTAAATTTTTAGGTTGTTTAATAGATTATTAATGTTATTCTCCATATTTTGTTCCCCACTATGATTAGTTTCTTATTCTTCCTTTAAGTTTTTGTTTTTCTTTAACTAATATTGCACGTGATGACGTTTATAGACAACGACATACAAATAGATTTGTGGTTGCATGAGAAGGAAACGAGGTGTTAGATCTTGCTAACCTATTTTAAGTTTTTGGGTTGTTCAGTAGATTATTAATGTTATTCTTGCATGTATCGATAAGTGATTAGTGCAGGTATTGATAAGTGGTTAGTGATGCTCATGAGGTATATCAAGATGTTGATGGAGGGGATGGAAATCGTACCAATTTGGTCAGATATTTGTTCTTGGTGGAGTCAGACTCGGAGTGGATTCGAGTCGGATCGAATAATCTTGGTAATGAGAAAATGATACGTGAAAATGTTGTGTAGTCATTTGTAGCATAGAACACCATAGAAAAATATTATTATTTATTGCATTATCCTTTCTTTGGTATGATTTGTATAACTTATTTCAATGTCCCCAAGTCGTAGGGACGATAAAGAGAAGGAAGCTTGCTGGTTTTGTGTCGAGTGAGAATGCTTAATGGTCTCACCAGTCGTTCACGAGGTGATCATAGTCAAGAAAAATGCAAATTATATTGTGTGTATGCGAATAACTTGATTTGGGATCACGTAACTGTTTTTTTTAAACATTTATGATTAATGCTTTTGCAAACTAGGTATCTAACGTAATTGTTTTTTTTGGCATATGTATTTAGTAAAGTTTTTATTACCATCTTTTATACTTGTGATTTCGCAAAAAGGATTATTTATCATTTACGTTGACTAGGTTCTTTTTGTTAATACATATTTGTAATTAGATTTTTTTGTTCTCTATAATTAAAATCCTAGAAAATTATATGTCATTAAAAGTATGGGTCATTACAAGTAATGTTTTCATTGCTTATTATAATCTCTTTTGTAACATCTCATTTATCATCATGTAAACTCAAAACTTGTAATGGTTATATTAATGATAAATAAATGATTTAATGGGAAAATTGTGTAACCATCATATCAATATTTGTAACATATAAAACTGAAAAAATGTTATTGATATACATTAAAATGTCAGTTAAAAAATCTTAATATAAAAAACTTATGGTTTATGAACGAATCAAAAAGCTACAACACAAACTAATCATACTTCACACAATATAGATTCAGTCATCTAAGATTCTTCTGGCCTTTGAACCTCGCCCAGTCCCTCGCCAGAATATTTAATTATACAGGAACCCGTGGCCGCAACAAACGAATACCCGTCTATTTTAACTTATGTTTCAAATATGCTACTTATGTTTTCTTCTTTCATTTGGACCTTAGTTTATTTAGATACGAGTCATGCAGACCCGTGCGTTGCACACGGCTTGTGTCAAAAAAAATTTTGCATGGTGTGCGTATAATGGTCGCTTGCATCGTGATTTTGTCGAATGTTGATTCCTTTGTTAGATGGGTTATTACCTATAAAATTGTAGTGGGGTATTTGAGTTTGACGTTAACGTTTGATCCCTGTATAAAGCTGTCTTTAGATTTGCGGTATCTAAGATGGGCACGTCAATTTAATAGCTGTGATTTTGTTAACTGTAACTCAGGGCGTAACGTATTTCGTGACGGTCTACAGTATGTTCCATTTTTAGAATGTTCAGTGCAAATGTGTCGTAGTAACGGTCGTTTGCGAAAAACTCACAAAATAAGTTACGAACTACTCATTATTAATTGCATCCAGTGTATGCTCGCACATAAAACATTTTGCATTTTCCTTCTAGTACTCTAGTAGGAGCACTGGACACTCTGATTTTTAAATTAAATATATTGGTTTTGATAAAAGAAAAAAACAGTAAACAAAATTGGTTCCAAGATTGATAAAAAAATCGTTACTTTATGCCAGATGAATTGCCGGCAATAACACTGCCACCGTCGTCCTTGAAAGCTGGCCGCAGCTTCCATAACTTTGCAGCATCAAACTGGAAAAGTTGAGAGTTATTAAGGTATTAGATTATGAGACAACCAATAAAAGAAAGGAAGATCTTATGTAACATTTAGCAAACATGGCATCGTTGCGATTGATCGCCTTTCCCAAATCATCATCATTGTGAATAATTGTTGATGGTCTTCCTCTTGGGCCAGGAACTTCAACCTGTAAAAATCAAGATAACAATTAATCATAGTTTTGCAAAAAGAGTCAAATAGTTTTGACCATCCAGTTGCACTAATAATCTTACATGGGCAATTTCCCATGCAAAGGCACGACTATCGCAGGCATCTATACCACGTTCAAAGCTCTGAATCACATAATCATCCTACAGACATCATTCAGAGTTACCATATAATCATTAGTATAACTTAATCAACATAAGGACTATTCTACATAAATAAGGATATCAGGCTGTTATTTAGAAAAAAGAGATGCAAATACATTTAATGTACATGTTGTTCTCTTGTGAAACCATTAAAACCCAAAGCACAATCATTTCTTAATCATCCATTTAAAAATATCTATTGCTACAACATCAGCACCATCGACATCGTAAACCACCATGGAACCATCACCACATCAAGACACCTCGAGCTTCACAAAAATCTTAATAGAATTAAAAACCATCATCAAAGCAAGCTAATCACTCTCCATCACCTTAGCCATATGTGGCATAGCTACAATCACTTACAACACATGTTGTGGTATTGAAGGAGTACAACTGAGTTACCCGCTTATCGATTTTGTTTCAAGTCTGCTCATTCGTCATCAGTTACTCTCGGGTGTTCAAGTGTTTCTCTTTTTCCAATGCAAGAACCTATATAAAAAATTAGTACCATTAAGAAAGCTTACTAAGAACTTTAGCACATGACACATATCTGCTACCAAGGATAATGAATACATAGTACTCATAGTAACAAGGAATACATACAAATGTCTGTTTGCCGAGTCTATTAATTGTTGAAGGACGACAATGAGCCACACTTGTTGTATTTGCTGATATTATATAAAGCATCGAGTGTCAGCAGAACATGACCTGTATCAATGCATGAACATTGAGCATAAAAAATTAGTTTATTAATGAAAAATCTAACAACGCAAAAAAATGGTACCATGCTTACTTTGAAGTGCGATTTGCTATTGTGTATTGAGTGCATCCATACAAATCATGGTTGTGCCGATACATTCAGAAAAGTCGATTAAACATGTTTGTGAAACTGCCAGATTATGTAATCATTAGACTGGATAGTATAAAATATAGTGTGTATGTCCCATGTTTGAGCTATTAGTTTTTTTTTGTGAAATAACAATCAAATATAAAGTATAGGATTAGCTAATTCTGTAATCACCATCTTGAGCTGCAACAATGCCAGGACTACAATGGTACTACATAAAACATAAGACAAACCTATCCCCATAACACATCTACGCCCCCCACCACCCCTTCCACCGCAATAATATATACAAAACATTTGTGATGAGCCGTTTGGGCAATAGAACTATTGTTGCAATGACAAGAAGCAAGGAATGTAATGTTATGTAAAAAGCATTTGTAGATATTAACATCAACAGTACCTGTGTGCGCTTCGTATATAGCAGGGATCCAGCCATGGTAGCATTTTGGTATGTTATGTTGTGATCAAATAAGATCACAAAGTTAATGTAAGGCACACCCACAAAATAAGTTTATAATGTCATTGATTTAAGGAAAGATATCAGGTTACAAAAACATCACACCACTCTTTCTTCTTCAGTCTTTGACGATGACTCCAACTCTCCTGCAAGTTCCCCATCACTGTTGTAGACAAACCTTGTGTGTTTCCTAGTAAATTTAGCAGTAACCTTGCTGACACTTATATTGCTCATTTCTTCACACAACTTATCCAACCCCTCATCACCAACATCTTCATAATCCTCATTGTTTATATCGCCTTTAAGCTCATCACTTGTGCTTGGATTTACCTGAATAGGCCACATAGATGCCCCAAAACCTTCACATGTCAGCAGAGAGTTACATTCAGACACATCCGATTCTTGCGATTTCTCAAAGAAGTCCATAAACAATGTCCTTGTCGTTTCATCATTTTCTTTTTGATTTGGTGCAACAATTATCTCATTAAGCATCTATATAAAAATAGAACAAAACCAACAAAATTAAACAAACCGCTTATAATTAGCAGGGGTTGGAGCAACAATAGCCACAACACGTTTCAACATCATCACCCCTTTCTTAGAACCCGGAGTCTTTAAACTACCCATTGCAAGCCCAACAATTGGTAAACCATTTGTTATATCAAACAATGTTGATTTTTCTTTTTCTTGATGTTTTTTGTTCTCGAAAAACAATTAATAAACAACAAAAAAATTATATCATAAATCTCAAAATCCTTCATCCTCGCATACTAAAATTTAATCAAATCACAACTTTCAAGATCAGTAAACAAAACCCTTAATCATTTTTATATTAACCTAATATTTATTAACTAATACTAACATAATAGGGGAAAAGTAATCTTTGAAATCAAGTAACAACACCTTTAATAAAAAATCACAGGCTTACATACCCTTTTAAGTTTATCAATTTCTTCTTGCATACCACTTAATTTCACCTTCAAATCATATACTAATTGTAACATAAATTACATGTGAGGTGGTGAGTAAAGGCGTTGGGGTTAGTAGGTGAGGTAGAGAGGGTTTGGGATGAGATGGTGAGTAAAGGCGTTTTGGTTGATGTTGCTATTTGTAATGTTAGGATTTAATTGAAGAGTCTTTTGGTTTTCATAACCTACAAAACACTTTCATTTTCTTCTTCGTGTGGATTGTACCTATGGCTGTAAGGGAGTTAGGAGCATTTAAAGATACAACCCCATTAAATTTAAGGGCTCAATCTTTTAGTATAATAGATGAAATACTTTGCATTGTTATTGCTTCAAGTTATTTTAGTTTAAATTATCATTCATTTGTACAGTTATTGTTAAAAAACCGTTAAACCGAATAACATTTCCTCGGCGTAAAATATAGTCACAGGGTACCCGCCGCCGCATTGCGTGGGTACCCTGCTAGTTTAGATGATGAGGAGTAGGATTTGTGAGTTATTGTGATGTATTATGAAGTTTTAGAGGTGATTTGATGAAGTTTCGGGGATGTCAAAATAGTTAAATTAATGCAGAAAATTAGAAGTGCGTGTTTGGGTGTCGTAAAAATGTTTTTATAAAGTTTAGGATTTAAAGTGTGTTAGTATTCGTCGATGTAACACCCCCAAAATCAGGTCGCAGCGGAAAGGTAACAATGGGGTGCTACGTCAAAGTACAACAATCAAGATATAGGAAACGACCATAAATGGACGTTTAAGACAAGATTTCATTCGATGCCATAGCAAAATATCAGAGTTTATACATTAGGTCCCATATGTTTTAAAAGAGTAATAAACATTTCAAGTACATATTTAATTAAACAAAAGCTTCATAATACCAAAAGATGACTTAAGTTTTTAAAGATAATAAAAGTTGCATAGACTTTAGATAAAACACAGAATCCGTCTTCATTGATATCCGCCACGGCTCCCCTCCAATCTTCATACCCTAGGACCTGAAATTACATGCTAAAAGTCAACACAAAGGTTGAGTGAAATCATAGGTTTATCGGTAAAAAGGGTGGACCACAAGATCGAAGTAATAGTAGACTCTGAAACACATTCAGTAGTCCAAAACGTTTATTATTGCACTAAGCTCATGACCCCGAAGCCTTAACTAGATTTGTGCCCCAATCAGAATATAGGATGCTTGCCAACAACCTAACACCTCTCAATGTTAAATGCACCTTGATCAAACTAGTGACCCAAGGAAAGGTGAGGATTGTCAGTCCCGATAGATCTATCCACAACACTCGCGCTTACTACAATAGCAATTAACGGTTCATGATAAATAGGGACTTCACGGCAATAAGGTAACTTAGCAATAATATTCAGGCAGTAATCTGGATAGCATACACTTTGTAAACACTTTGAAAACACTTAGAAAAACACTTGTGTCCAATAGTAAAACAAGCAATGTAATTCACCCTGTAGATTTTGTAAAACAATCACGTAGTAAAAAGGGGGCTATGAACTCACCTCGAGTGAATGGTAATCAACAAAGTATATCACAATAGAAAAATGTGTCACGAAGGAATCCGAAGGCAACCTAATCCAATATAGGTCGTATAAGTACTAAACACTTTGATTATTTATAGGTCGTATAGCTCATCATACTATCGTTCGGGCTATCATAATTAAGAGGTCATGTAGTGACGTATGAGGAGCTAGGACACTTTAAATCGTAAATCCAACAACTCGTCGATACGCCACCCCGAAGAGGCCTCATTATGAAACTCTCTAGTAATATAGTACTTTGATTAACTAATACCACATATAATTCTATATAGCTACATCACCATCTAATCGTTTTAGTGAAATCATATTTATAAAGTAAAAACGTTTATAAGTATACTTTAGTAAAACTGGCGTAACTTTCTCGTTTTAAGTCCGTTTCTTTCGTTTCTTACGTCCACGCCTTCGTATTAAGACGAGTTATCAAAATATAACATTTTCAAAATTTGAGTTTTTCTGATGAATAGTGATTTTACTGTTCATAACAGTTATATATTTATTTTTATAGATTTAGTTATCGTAAATCTCGTAAATGTCGTAACTTATTCGTTTTAACTCCGTTTTTAGCGATTCTTTCGAGCATGTCTTCGTATTTAAAAGTTTTATCGATTTATTGATGTTTTAAAAGTATAAGTTTCTGTGGTGAATAGTAACTTTTATAAAAATAGTTTTATAAAAGTATATATTTAATGTAAACTTGAAATCGTCGTATCTTTTTCGTTATAAATTGGTTTTTCGAGTTCTTTACATGCCCACGATCCTTGGGACATGTAGTATATTATAAAATCATAAAATAGAGGTGTAAATTTTCGAATTCAAACAGCCCCTAAATGGGTTTTTCTCAAAATGTGTTTAAAAGTCGTTTTTATAACTTTTTAGCTTAACCACTTTGTTACAAGTCCATTACAACCCTTATTAACATATGTCTTACATACTTAGGGTTCCTAGTCCATGATATATTCAACCACATAACACATGAATAAGTGTACAAAATTATAATCACAAGCAAAAATATATTTTACACGTTTAATAACATCCTAATGGTGATTTCACTACATAGAACTTATATACACATAAAATGATAAATGTAAAGACATAAAAGGTTTTAGGTAACCTTATGGTGATGTAATATGATAACCAACACAATCTAAACCCTTGTTTAGATTATAAACCCAAACTTGCAAGATCCTGAAACCCTAAACCCTAATCTTCTATTTTTCTTGCTTAACACTTGTAAAGACTTAACCAAGCCTTCAAATCTTCTTAGGACATCTTAGATATGTTGTAGGAATGTATGTAAATCTGATAAGTAAAATTTTGTAAGGATTTGGTGTTGGTTTGTTATTTGCCGTGAGCTAAGGGGAGGAGGAGTTTTTTTGTGTTTTACACCTTTAAAATGAGAAGTGTGTGTATATTTCACTAGCAAAGTCCTTAAATACCATAATGACTATTCAAAGACAAGAAGAGGGTTTCAAGGAAAGTATGGTCATAAGTATGGAAGCCTTACAAGTAAATATGTAAGTCTTTGGTCAAAAGGATGGGAGGTATGGCTAGGTTTAATGGCAAGTGATATACAAAAGACCAAGTAGAGATTTTTGTGATATTTCTTGATGTGTAAACACTAAATCTGGTTTATGCATGTATATATGTAAGATATTTTGTTATTTTTAGGTATTGGGTATAAATGTGGGTATTTGTTGAAGCGTAGAAAAGTTTTGGTGCTTCTGGGTATGCCTAAATGTATTTAAATTGCGAAACGTAAACGTTTTACGCAACTAATAAAAATAAAATATAAAAAGTTGATTATTGCTTTCGTAAAAATAATATATTGCTTGCTTGACGAAAACTTTAATTCGTTTGGTGTTCGTTTACGTTAATTGTTGATTTTTAGTTTACGCGATTTTACTATATAATGAGAATTAAAAGTAAACGCATACGAAAAAAAATAATTAGTAAAATAGATGACGTCGTAAATGACCTGAAAATACGGAATGTTACATATACAGGTGATGATTCAGTAATAACAGAAACTTATATTGTAAGAAGAGTGGGTGCCTGAGTTCTTGGGACTTCATGGTGGACATGAACATCTAGTGGAGAAACAATTTCTTCATCAGTATGAGGAATATCTGAAATTTTTTAGAATTTGGATGCCAAGTCGGATGAACAAGAAGAACTTGTAACAGGAACTTTAGTCTTCTTCATAACAGTAGAAATTGTCACATGAGTATCTTCAACAACTTGTTCTTGAGTAGTCTCTAAAGTTTCATTCCCTCGTTGAGCGTCAATCATTTCAGCATCAGCACGCCATTTTTGTGTATCTAATAAGCTTACAAAGCCATCTGATTTGGATTGTTAATAAGCTATTTCAAAAAGCTCATTTGTCAATTCTATAAGCTTGAAAACTAATCTTAAAACCTTAAACCCATCGGGTTAATCTTTTTAAACCAAACGAACCCGTTTTCGATTTTTAAGCTAATAAGCTCTTTTCATAAGCTTTAAGCTCATAAAAGTTACTTATTTTAGCTTATAGTAATAAGCTATAACCTGTAAATTTAATTTCAAGATCAAATATACAAAAATTATGGAATTTGGACTAAAAACGCAAAACATTTCATGCAAAGGGGTATATATTATAAATTATGAAACTTTATAATTTTTGGGCCAAAAATGTAATTATCCTAAAGTTAAACTTTAGGGGTTTGTTTTGCCTTACTCTAAAGTTAAGGGTTTTAATGTTTAAAGATATAAAGTAAAAGGTTGCAATTGTAAATTAATATATACCAAGGGTATGTATTGTCATTTTCATATTCTCAAGGGTATAAAGTGTAATATTTTTATATTATTATAAAAATATATTTAAATATTATAAGACTCGATTTTATTAAAACTCGACACATTTCCGTCTGTTATCATTGTTTCGATCAAAAACACTATTAAAACATTCTTATGTTATAAATATAACATAATGTATATCCACTAAGCTCTTTGAAGAAACATAAAATGATAAAATCTTATCATTTAATCTATAACGTATCACGTTACTAGGGAGTTTTATGTGAGGGGATTTCATTTGGGCAGACGTTTTGACGAGTTGTTGGATTTACGATTTAAAGTGTCTTAGCTCCTCAAACGTTTACTACATGACCTCTGGATTATGATAGCCCGAAGAGTGATACGATATTTTCACAAGTTATCAAAACAAAAACCGTTAAACTTTATGAAATAAAGTTTGTAATATCATCAATCAAACTAAGACTTGACATATTTATATTACATCTTAGGTTGCGTGGACGAGGCGTTTTATCTCCCATTTGAATTAAATTTAAATCAATCAACTACACTTGTTAAGGTGAGTTCTGGTCCCACCTTTGCATGTTTTCTAAATTCCGTGGGAAGAATACATCTATAAACCATGAATACAAGTGGTTTCCAAAACCATGAATACAAGTATTTTTCCAACTGTATGCTATCCTGATATGTTATTGCCTAAGTTTGCCTTCACTGCCAATATTTCTTAATCATGAACCATTAGTCACTTGCGAGTGAACACGAATATTGTGAATAGATCTATTGGGGGTGACAACTCCCGTTGGTATACCCGTACATGGGGTAACCAAACACACTATATTTGAGAACAAAGGATAACTTTGGCAAATTACCTTTCTTTAAGGACAATTGTTCCTTCAAGTTGTTAAATTGACTTCGGATGTTAATGTTTGGTTGCATGAGCTTAGGGTAATAATATTGTTTTCCATGATAATTGTATTCATTGTAATTATTACTATTTCATTGACTTGTATTCAACTATTACATTTCAAACACTGTGAATTTCACTCAACCGTTGTGTTGATCCTTTTAGCATGTTTATCTCAGGTAATTGAGCAATCTATTGCATGGAGTGGCATTGGACTTGAGGACGTCCAAACTTGTTATCATTCAACTTTTATGTTTTCAATGTATTTTGGGTCCTCCTTTGTAAAACTATGATATGATATTGAATGATAACTAAATTTTCCAAAACGTCTCTTTTGAGTCATTTTCTATGATTATGACTGTTGATTCATGAAGTAATACCCCAAATTAGCTTTCGCTGCTATATGCCAAATATGGGGGTGTTACATCACTCGTCTATTCAAAGTTATGGTGGTAATTTTTATACTTTAGTAATAGTAGACAATTACTCAAGATATACATGGACATTATTTCTTAAAACAAAAAATGAAGCCTTTGATAAATTTAAGGCATTGGGTAAAAGTTTACAAAACCTACTTGGTCGCTCGATTGTTTCAATCCGAATGGATCATGGTAGAGAGTTTGATAATGAAGTACAATTTGGTGTCTTTTGCAATAAACATGGAATCTCTTACAACTTTTTGGCACCTCGCACTCCTCAATCTAATTGGGTTGTTGAAAGGAACAAAACGGACTTTACAAGAAATGAGTCATACAATGCTAAATGAACAATTCATTCCACAAAGATTTTGGTGTCATGTCGTAGATACCGCTTCGTATATACTTAATAGGGTTTTGATTAGGAAGACCATTAATAAGACACCATATGAAATACTTAGAGGTAGGAAAAACTTCCCTATAATACTTTAGAGTATTTGGATATAGATGAATTATTTCCAACTCATAGAAAACTCTACGTCGCATGATTCAGTGTCTTACAATGACATTTTCCTTGGATACTCTCAAACATCAAAGGCACACATAATACTTAATAAAGAAACATTGAAAATTGAGGAATCTCTTAATGTCACTTTTGATGAAAGCCTACCCAAACCTAGGACATCACCTTTGGTATATGATGATGTGATTGAAGAACATGCCATTCAAGATCATGATAGAACCAATAACCCAAATTGTGATTTAGAAGAAGTCATGCCTAGGGTAGAAGACATTAAGAAAATTAGAGACCATTCCATAGATTAAATGATAGGGGAATTAGATGAAAGGACTCTTAGATCACATGCCCATGATAAAAGTAACTTCTTTGCATTTGTTTTGACAATAGAACTCAAGAACATTAAGAAATCCATCAAGGATAAAACTTGGACAATGGTCATGCAAGAGGAACTTGATCAATTCGTATGTAACAATGTTTAGGATCTTGTTCTTTATCCTTTAGGCCACATCATAATAGGAACCAAATGGGTATATAGAAAGAAGTTAGATGAAAACGGTGTAATATGTAGGAATAAGGCTTGATTAGTAGCACAAGACTATAATCAACAAGAAGGAATTGATTATGACGAAACCTATGCCCTAGTTGCTAGATTAGAGTCAATTAGGATCCTATTTGCATATGCATTGTTGTTATATGTTCAAGCTTTATCAAATGGATGTAAAAAGTGGTTTTCTAAATGAAGTCATCAACGAGGAACTGTACGTTGCACAACCTCCTGGTTTTGTTGATTTCAAAAACCAAATCATGTTTATAAGCTTAAAAAGGCTTTGTTTGAACTTAAACAAGCTCCTAAAGCTTGGTATGATAGATTACGATCTTTTCTCATAAACAATAAATATAAAATGGGAATGCTATACAACACTTTATTCCCTAAAATAAAATATTCGCATCTCATCATTATTCAAATCTATGTTGATCACATTATATTTGGGTCTACATGTCAATCGCTTTGCGATGAATCTTCAAAATAAATGCATGATGAATCCGAAATGATCATGATGGGTGAGCTTAGTTTCTTCTTAGGATTACGAATTAAGCAAATGAGTAATGGAATATTTTTCAATCAATCAAAGTACATTGGAGAGATGCTTAAGAAATTTAGGTTGGAAAATTCCAAAGTTACCAAAAAACCGATGTCTAGGAAAAGAGTTATCACTTTAGACAAGGATAATGAATCCTTAGATAGCACTAAGTATAGAGGAATGATAAGTAGTTTACTTTATCTCACAGCTAGTAGGCCTGACATAATGTTAAGTGTTTATCTTTGCGCAAGATTTCAAGAAGATCCTAAGATATCACACTTAGAAGCCGTTAAGAGGATATTTAGATATATTAAGGGAACACAACATTTAGGTCTTTGGTATCCTAAGGATACTAGGGTAAAAGTATTGGTATATGCCCATTCGAATCATACGGGTGATGTGGTTGATAGAAAAAGAATAAGTGGAATTTGCACATTTGTAGGATCTTGCTTAACATCATGGTTTTTAAAGAAGCATGCATCACTTGCTAACTCCATAACCGAATTCGATTATGTGATGGGCAGAAGGGCTTTTCAACAAGCATTATGGATGAAGCAAGTGTTTGTGGACTATAACATCATGTTATATGAGGTTCCAATACCATGTGATGATAAATGTGCTATTAATATAACATTAAGTCTCGTGATTACCCTTAAACAAAGCACATAAAAATAAGACATCATTTTTTTAAAGATAATGTAGTTAAGAGGCATATCACCATAGATAAAATTTCTTTAGAAGAAAATGTTGCAAACATTTTGACAAAACCTTTGGAAAAAGATCAATTTAACTTCCTTAGACTAGTATTAGGATTGATGTTGAAAGAAGAGGAAGAAGAAGAAAAAAAAGGACAAGATGTGATAGAAAAGTGCACAAATTCACAAAAAGTACTTTTGGACTAAGCACTTAGATCTCATGGTTATTAACCAACAAGCAAAACACTTTATCTTATTCTAAAAACCCTATATATTCTCTAAATCAAGGACTTTTGACAAGTAAGTAATCTCCAAGAATTTCTTGATAATGATTGTGAAAATGTAACTTAAAACAAAGGTCTTTGGAAACATTAAGTCAAATCTTATCTTCTTGTAAATTGTAGATCCAAATGATGTATTGATTTCAAAAACTTGCGAAAATAACTTTACACATATTTTACACACTTCTATCTCTATGTATGCAATTTTATTGGATAATGTCGAATTCAGAGGAGTCCGTAAATGAATGTAAAATAGGGGAAATCTCAAAGAAGTTGAAAAGGAAATTTGAAACCGTGAAAGGATATGGATGTGACGAGAGGGTAATGTTTGAGTTTATTCTAAGGGATCTTGCGAAAAGTAAAATTTGAGATAAGGTCAATAAACCCTTATGCCTAAGATTGAATGAGCATGAGCACTCTTTTTGTTGTGAGAATACTACTCATATGATAAATGCTCTCAAAGAAGCAAGAATTGAGTCAAGAGAGATTCTCTTGTATATTCATCATAGCCTAAAGATGTTACTCGACATCTTATCCAAGATGAATAGAAAGTTGGAGGATGAAAATATCAAAATGAATGACAAAGGGAAAGGGAAAGTAAATGACTTCTATAAAATTGGAACCTAGAAATGCTTGAATAAATGAAATCTTAATCTTTTGTGCAAGGCACTATAATAGTGCTTTTTATGACAAAGTACTAGCATAGTGCTTTCAATATGAATGTACAATTTATCCATGAATGAAATGTTGTTATGCAATGCATTTTAGTAGATATAAATGCATATCTATTGTCATGTATATACTACTCCATGTTTCCAAGTTTCCAAATGGTAAGCTAACCCATGATTGGACTTGAATGTGCGTATATATTTGTTTGCTTGTAGTGTTTTGTGCTTGTTTGTTGCTAGTTGTATCCAAGAACACCTCGAAGATAATGCTCTTGACCCATGGATTCCTGCCTTGTAACAAGCAGGAGCAATGTTCTAGGAGGAGCAAGTGAAAAGATATCTACCTTCAAGTGAAAGACTAAGATCCCGCCTTTTTGATTTAACAAAGGGGGAGAAGGAAAGCAAAGATAGCTAGAGCTTACAAGGGAGAAGATGAGGTACTAAAGCTCGGTGAAGAGAAAGTTCAGGCTTCACCAAATTACAAGGCCAAGATCAAGATGCAAGCTACATCAACGGCGTTCTTCATCTTCGTTATGTTTGTAATTTTATTTGCTTTCGAGATTTTATTTGTCATCATAAAAAAGAAGGTGGTTGTTGGGGAAACATTTACTAAGATATCCTTTATGTTTTGACAATGACAAATAAACGTTCTCTACACTTAAAATAACAAACGATAGCCAAAATCCATAAAACAGATACAGGAGGTCTGGCGCGCTGGTCAAGCGTCAGCACGTGGCCACTATGCCATTCTCGAATTCCGTTTTATGGAATTTTGCTTGTCGGATTTCTCTTAACCCGACAATGTGACTCTTAATAAAGGGTATGTACATGTTACTTGGCATTTCTAGGAATCACTCCAAATGAGGTCTGAATTAGAAAAGAGCAAAAAAAACCAAATCTTTTCTTTTTCAAACATTAACGCCTACTTTGATTCCTGATTTCAATCGCTTCTAGCAAGGCCATAAACTTTTTTTTAAACTAGTATGAAGATAACTTTAACATACTTATCAAACATAAGTATTCATTTGACCCCCCTTAAATCCAAGATTTACGCGGTTGTTCCTAATCATGCAATGGGTTTTACTCCTTTATTGGTCAAACTAAGTCAAAGGTCACTTTGCGTAATTGCATCCTTTTTTGTTATGGGATATGCTTTACTTGAGTTGTAAAGCACTTATCTTGTTTGCATCAAGATGATTAGTGATCAAATTTATTGTTGATGATCATGGATTAAATCTTAATAACTATTTGAGTTTGTGGTATTTGATGGTTTAATTATACTTTTGATCATTTACCTAAACTCCTCCAGTATTCCTGCATATCACCTACACCTCACTTCTTAATTAAACACTCCCTAATCATTTGTTAACCCCCCTACTATTAAAAATTACATAAAACCCCCTACTACTTCTAAAAACCGGCCACTATATATGGTAGTGAAACAAAATGGTTTACTTACTTTTAAAAAGGACAACGCGTTTCCCTCTAAAAAAATCGCAAGTCACATGTAACAATAAACTAATACACTATTTAACTTCAATTCCCCCCCCCTGAGGCCCCTTTCTTGTCGTCTAAAATATAAGAGTACACCAAAAAAACACATGGAAATCTTACCTCTTTTACTTATACAATACATGTGGTTAAGAGTGTTTTACCATTCAACCATTCTTAGATGTTTTATTATATACCACAACTACCTAACACTTCTCTAATTTCACACAATCAACACACCAGTCCTCTCTTTTTTTTGTCTCTAGATTTTCAGCGCAGGCCAAAGGGGTGCAAGAGGCAATGTAGGGTAAATTTTATTAGTCAAGGGTATAAGCAAGGGTTTTGGAAATAATTATAAATTAGGGTTTCTTTAGTGATCTTGGTGTTCTTATGCTTAGTTCAATTCACTAACTTCTTGTAAAGCATTTAAGATCATTTCCATTACTTATTTACCAATACTTCAGATATCATTTTTCTGGATTAATATTATAAAACACCTTTACATTGCTTTGTGTGTTGAATGGTTTGATTTATACAACAAGTTGCTAACTAAAATTTGAGCAGAAAAAAAGTCAGTCGACTTTTTCTTAATGTAAGAAACCCATGCTAAAAAACATTTTTTCTAGGGATTAATCCGTTTCATAACACTTAAATACTTGTCTTAGGAGCTACCACGGTCGAAAATTACGTGGATCATAGGAGTTGATTTAGTATTTTTAGTAAGTGTTACATGTTTGGTTGTCAAAACCGACAAGAATCTACGCACTAAATTTTAAACATAAAAAGAGTAGCACCACTTTAAGGGTTGTAGTGGATGGTTTAACCCCTTAAGAAATTTTTATTACTTAGAGTCCTTATACTTTAAATGTAGCAAGTCGAAAATCGAGTATAGGTTAAGTTAACAATGGAGAAATATAGCCTTTTGAAATTTAATAATACCTTGTTGTAAATTAACAAACTTTGAGCCACATTGTATAAAATGAATTTTCTGTAACAATGGGTAAAGATCCAAAGTTGGATAATCTGGGCAAAATCCTTTTATACACACTTAAATTAACAGCTTAAAGTTTTATAAACTTTGAAGAAGTCAAAAGGACTGTATTTACCCCCCCCCACTCTTCGGTTTCTACAAAAGATTTCATTAGGCTTGCGGATCATTACTATTGATATCTTAAGGGTATAGTCGAGATTTGTTGGTTAGGTAGGGGAAGTTCTATTTTTTTTCGGCTGAATTTTGTTGATTTTGTAATGGATGGAAGATGTTTAAGGTCCATAATTCTTGGAAGGACCATTTCTGATCACTTTCAAAGGGCTTTGATTGATGTGTTTGATAAAGAAACGTTTCAACTTTAGGGTGGTGAGGAATCAATGGTTTTTTATTCTTTTCTTTTTCAATTGAACACATCCTAAAGAATGAGATGTAAATTATTATTACGTTGGGGATCTAATTTTATCCATTGAAAAATGAAATTTTCAAAGAACTTGGCAAACAGGAGACCCATATGGACCCATATAATTAATAAAAACCCGTTTTGGCCATATTACTCATACAGTAAAAGCTTTGTCATAACTCATTCAATATTTTGATTTTTATTTGGCCCTATGCTACCTTTAGAACTGCTTTTCACCTATGGAAATTCTCATATGCTGAATTCATTACTTATTGATGATTGAGGAGATAGAAAGTAATGGAACCTTTCTTCTTTGCTTTGGGAGGTGATGTTCTACAATTGAAGCCTTTATTTGTATGTTAGAAATATTTCTCATTATGGCTAAAAATGATTTTCTCCTCTTAATCACCCAAAATTGAGGAAGCTTTCACTGGTTGCTACTTTTTAAATTGAAAATCCTATTAACTGTTGGATTATACCACTCACTAGAACTTAAAGATCTTCCAAGTCACTTGGAGTGTGCTTTTATTGCAGAAGATTCCAAACTCCCGGTTATCATCACCAAAATATTTATTGTCATTTGAGAAGGAGAAGTTACTTAGGGTACTTAAATAATACAAGAGGGCAATGGCATTGGCCAAGAATTTTCTTGACATAAAATGAATTAATCCATCATTTTGTACTCATAAAATCTTAATTGAGGAGGTTACAAGCGGTCTTAAACATCAAAGAACGGGGTCAATCCAAAACATTAAAGATGTAGTAAAAAAGGAAGTAGTGTAATAACTACTTGATGCGGAGTTTGTTATATTTATCTCTAACTCACCATGGGTTAGCTAGGTTCAAGTAATTCTAAGTGTGGGTAGGATGACATTGTGAGTGAATGAGTAACGAATGAAGCCTGCCTATTAGAACCGTCACGGGATGGAGGTTTGAAATTTGACCGGAATTATGCCGGAAAAAAGGGTTGTTTAGGGTTTTGGCTCTAATACCATATAAAACCTCAAAAGGGTATATATTATTGTAATTGTAATTGTGTTTTGTACATTGGATTCTATATATATTTATACTAATATCATAGCTTATTGACTAAGCAACCTATCATAACCTAATGGGTACGACCCATCTATGCAATTGGACCGGCCCATCTAGTTTGTTCTAACATTTTACGACATGATCTAGTCTTCTATGGAGGTGTTTATGGATGACTTCTCCGTGTTTGGTAACACTTTTGATTCTTGTTTAAACAATCTTAAAAATATGCTCTCTTAGTGTGAAGCCACTAACCTAGTTCTTAATTGGGAAAAGTGTCACTTCATGGTTCGAGAGGGCATTGTTTTGGGTCAAAGAATTTCCAAAGTAGGGATGGAGGTGGATAAAGCTAAAACTAAAACAATTTCAAAACTTCCTCCTCCCACTTCAGTAAAGGCAATAAGAAGTTTTCTTGGTCATGCGGGTTTTTATAGAAGGTTTATAATAGATTTTTCTAAATTGCAAGACCAATGACACAACTTCTTGAAAAAGATACGCCTTTTATTTTTACAAATGAATGTCATAATACTTTTAATTTCTTAAAACAAAAACTCACACATGCACCAATCATGGTATCCCTCACTTGGGACCTACCATTCGAACTAATGTCTGATGCTAGTGACTATGGAGTAGGAGTTGTGCTAGGACAAAGACATGGGAATCATTTTTTACCAATTTATTATGCAAGCAAGACATGACTAATGTTCAAAAGAATTACACCATCACAGAAAAAGAATTGTTAGCGGTAGTGTTTGCTTTTGATAACTTTAGGTCCTACCTTGTGTTATCTAAAACCATCGTCTACACGGCGGATTCGACTTTGAAGTACTTATTTGCAAAACAAGACGCCAAACCTAGACTAATTAGGTGGATCTTACTACTTCAAGAGTTTGACATAGAGATAAGGGATAAGAGGGGAGCCAAAAACTTAGCCATCGACCACTTATCTAGGCTTGAAAATCCATTTTTAGAAAGGTTAGAAGAAAAAGAGATAAATGAACAATTCCTGATGTGTGTTTTGCAAGCTTTAAATTTATAATACTAGAAATATCGATTTTTACTAAAAACACAACACTTGGGAAGTATACTCGTTCGTGTATAGTATAGCTTTTAGGTAAGTTCAGGTTGTTCCACGGGAATTGAAATTTTCACAGTTTATAATTAACGTGCTAAGGTTAATAAGATTGTCACGGATCAAATTAACCAAATCTTGCATATATTGGAGATTATAATGAAAGCAATTGAAGGATGATTCAAACAAATGATTCAGGTATGTTTGTTTAGGCAATGATCACTTTGATAATGAAGTGTTTAGGATAGTGTTTATAAGTTTAGAAAATAAAGTTATCACAAGTTATAAATCCTTTCGGCCTTTAAATATAACTAGTGATTATATCGATTAATAACAACAAATCCTTTCGGCCTTTATAAGTTATTATAACCAATATATTTAGTGGAATGATAAAACATAAGTTTATAAGTATCCTTTCGGCCTTTACACTTAGTAAATCATGTTTAACCATTTCAATAAACACATATCTAAACGCTTCATATCTAAGATCACATATTGCCCAAACAAACATAAGATTACTACTCCATAATCAAAGTAACAAAACACATAACATTCATCATGAATTCAACAAAGATTATGTTCAAAAGAGTAACAAGATTCATACCAATTCCAAGAGCAAAGTATGGTGGTTTCACAAGAATTTCCCAAGAACACTTTATTATACTCAAAGTAGAATTCGGAAAATATGAACACAATCGACTATAGATTCAGAATAACACTACAATGATGCTTCTTAATGGATCCAAATTTGGAAATGGTGATGAACATCAACCAAACTATCCAACCTCTTCAAGAACTTTGATTATAACGGTGGTGGTCGATGGTGGTGATGGTAGTTGAAGGGTGGTGATGGAGGAGAGGTTTTACAGGCCTTTAGCCTCAAAAATAACCCTCTTAAAGGTTCCAAACGAATGGGATGGTTTGTAGTGAAGGTGTGTGAAATTAGAGAGGTTAGGAGGGTATTTATAGGCTTTTTCAGGGCCAAAGTGCGCCCCACTTGCATAAAAGTGCGCCGCACTTGGGGTGTAAATGATGTCTTCATTAAATGCCCGATTTTTCAGTTCTGATGGAAAAGTGCGTCATACTTTTTTACAAGTGCACCGCACATTTGGTATTTCCAGCACTTGGTCATTTGCGTGGTTGTAGACAACTGAATTCTCTTTGTGTGGTCGCTTGAATCAACTAAAACGGAGTTCGTATGACCGAGTTATGATCAAAACAGTGAACAAGGCTGATTAGACAGAAAGTGCGCCGGTTTTTGGGCAAGTGTGGCGCACTTTAGGTATTTTTAGTAAGTGGCCTTTTCTAAAGTTGTAGATAATTGAATTCTCTTTTCGTGGCCGCTTGAATCAACTCAATCCGAGTTCGTATGCTCCAGTTATGGCCAAAATAGTTGACAACTGTCGGGGGATCTTTATCTTGAGTTTACTTCTTCGTTTAAGCTTCTTATCTTCGTGTATTCTTTCATTTTCTTCCAAGACACATACCTAGAGCATATAATAAACAAAATACTTGATTAATACCGAGGAAGTTCACGAGAAATGATTAAGAATAAATGCAAATAACGCTGCCGAAAACTCATGTATAATTTAGGCGGTTATTCAAATCCCTCACACTTAGCTATTGCTTGCCCTCAATAGCAATCACTGCGAGAAAACAAGATCAATATCGTGACGTGGAGAAAAAAAAACATTTTAGGCATTAACATGTGCTTTACCAATTTTATAACTTTTCGGCATTGAACATATGTACGAGAGCTACCTCACATAGGGAAAGTGGTTTGTTTTTTAAATTCACACGAGTCACTCAGATATGGTTTTTACATCTGTGAAGTCATCAAATTGCACAGCATATCTAGTCTGCTACCATTATGCATGTACGAGACACATAAGAATACCGTTGTGGGTGGAGCACCTAGATGAGAAATCTCAAAGAGGCATAAAACATGGATATTGATGTGGGTGCATAGCAGATACTTGATTCCATGTGCCAGAACTTTGCCTTATACTTTGAACTTTTATTATTCTTTTTTCTTTTCTTTTCTTTCTTTTTCTTTTTTTTAATATTTCTTTTCATTCCAGATACTACGATAACTAAGTAAGGCTGGCACAAAACTTCTTCTTCATTGAGCACATTTTTCTTGCTCATGGGATACATTGGGGATCTCAACACTAAAAGCGAGTGCTGAAGATACATGATTACATAGGGATTTATTTCATCTCTTATCATACGACTTTGTCTATAAATTAACCTCACTACGGTCTAGTAAATGATGATCAAGCACAAGTTCTGGAGCTTACTAAATTACCGGCCCACTCATATAACTTTATACCAATACCAATGTTCCAGAAAAGGCGACAAAGACCATACGTACACAACCGTAATGACGGAATAGACACATATGATTGCATTCAAACCCTAACTCGAACAAGCTAAAGGCAAAAATTATCTTAGGTATCAAAGGTGGATACCCGAATTCTTTTAGGCTAAATTTCTCACAATTTAAGTGGGTTGATTTTATGCTAGTTAAAATGTCAATCCGATTGGATTTGTCTTACTAAGCGTATGCATTTTTAATTTTGAAAGGAAAGTATATATTAATTTTTTTAATTTTCCAAAAAATGTCAGTAGAAAGTTTGAAAATTTTTGCAGGGCAAACATGGAGGGACATGATTAATTTTTCCTATTTGCTACCCCTCCACACTTAAGTTGAACATTGCCCTCAATGTGAGAACTGATAAATATAGAAAATAGGGAAAATTAAGGGAAAACGGTACTTCCCGAGGCATACAGAGATATAGCTACGTTGGAGCTATCCTTGAGTGATTCCATTACGTTCTTTTTTTTGTGAGGAGCGAGAGCTCCTCCACACTTAAGTAGAGCATTTTGAGTAAAATTAAAACTTCTCGGGGCTCATAAGTGCATGGCTGAATTATGAAGAATATGGCGCGAAACAAAGCGCCAAGCATGTGTATTCTACCACATGTAATGTAATACTCCAATTATATAAGTCTCCAAGTGTAAAATGCCAACCACCAATCTGAGCTCCACCTGTTTTATTTAATTTGCGTAATAAACATAACTACAAGAAAAACATTAAATACAAAAGCGCACTGTTGTAGGCACCGCGGTTACATTTAGTGCATGCAACAAGCCTTTAAACCTCTCGGCGTCCCGAGTGGACGAGTTATAATATCGTGAGGGTTTCCAGCGAACACACCCACAAAGTTTGATAAATTTCTTTTTGGACGCAGAAATCGAGTGAGAAATACACGGGCCCATGCACATCAAACTTATCAAACCGCAAATTTTTATTCTATATTTATAGTTTTTTTAGTTTTTTATAGGTTTATTATTATTTACTATTACAACTACTATTATTATTATACTTAAGTTGATTTAAGATTCCTTAATGACATGGTTCAAGTGGGAATGATCCACATTTAAAGCTTAAGAATATGGTATTTTTGGAATATATTCGCGAAATTGACATTCTTTTGTTTTTACCACGTGATAGCCCTTTTTTGATGTCTTAATTGGGCGGTCTTTTTGATTTTATTGTTAATGATGATAGAAGGTGGTGGATCTTTTTGAATTTTTGAAGAATCATCGGACTTTCCACTCCTGGTGAATACGGCATTCACGTGCTCAGTTTGAGCTTGAGGAGGAGGAGGAGGGTTAGTCCTATCAGTTTGTTTTGAAAAGACGTTTTGAGACTTCTCCCACTCATCTATTTTTCTTTCTATGTTTTTAATTTTAGTTTGGAAATTCTTTTCATTTTGCTTTATATTAAAATCATATCGTTTAACATAGTTTTGAAAAAACATTATTTTTAATTCTTTGACCATACCAAGAATTTAGGTCATTAATTTTTCAAAATCATTTTTGTGATCCACTTGGTAAATAGATCTTCTGCAACTATTAAGGATGATGCCAAGAATGATAAGTCATACAGTTGACAAATGTAGGCGCACACTATTAGAATACTATATGTATAATAGCGAATCTTAACACAAGTACTAAGAAGAACAATGAAAAACTAAATAATAATTTCTATTAATCTGCTTTGAGTGATTACAGATTACTAACTATGAGATATGATTTTGTATGAGATATATTGAGTTCATTTTTCTAACTTTAGCCTTTAAATCTTCTTTTTCTTTTTGAGCTTCTGCTATCAATTTCTTATGGTATGTTAGAACATCTGTTTTATCATCTAAGTCTATCATCATAAATTTTATCTTTTGTTCATACCAAAGTTGACCTTGTTGATGAGCAACAAACTGTTCTTCAACTTTCTTAAGACCTTGAGTATATGCTTTTATTTCTATGCTTGCATCACTAAGTTGTTCTCTCTGAGCATCATACAGTTTTTTAACGTTAGCATAAGATTCTTAACACTTATTTGAACATGAAGTTACCTCTGTGTCTGATTCTGAACTGTTGCAAGCCATCAAAGCATAATCTTCATCTTCTTCTGAATGATTTGTCCAATATACACCTTCTTTATCAATTGTCACCAATGCTTTAGAGTCCTCTTTCTTTCTAGTTCTGCTCCCATCCTTGGTTCCAGAATTCCATGTATCCTTCCTCTTGTTATCTTGATTTCCCTTGATTCTATACTCTCTAGCAAAATGCCCTGTCTTGTGGCAATTGTAGCATTCAACTTTGGTTTTATCAAATCCAACTGGTTCTTTGGCATCAAATTATAGCTTTCTACCAGTCTTTTTGTAAAAATTTTCATTCTCATAATGATATCATGCCACATGCCACTTCAAGTCATTTCTTCTATTTATATTTCATCAATCTGTTCCAAGTCTTCATGATCCAGTTGAGGACAACTTGATTGATTAGCAAGTGATGAGTATGATGATGTTTGTTCATACTGTAAGTTTTGACCAGAAGGATTGGGAACACAATAAGTGGTACTAACATCATTAGTACTGCTGGTGTTTTCATAGACAAGTGCTACATTTTGCGGGCTAGAGGATGATGCAGTAGAGCCTTTTACATCACTCTCAAAGACTCTTAGATTATTGTACAAATCATCAAAACTGAGACTGTCCACTCCTGGTTTTGGTTCTCATAAATTAAGTAAAACTTGTGACCAGGCAGAAGGTAGAGATCTTAGGAATTTTTTATTTGCATCCTCAGTAGATACACCTGCTCCATGAATCTCTAATTGACTCAGAAGACTTTGGAACCTGTCATAGCCTTTGTGAAGCCCTTCTGTGTTGGATATAGATAATCCTTTAAACTGTTGCTTCAAGATATACTTCTACATCTTCTTGGATTTGTCATTTCCACCAAATCTAGATTTGATGGCATCCCACATCTCTTTTGCAACAGTCATCTTATGGAATTTAGCAAGATGATCTTCTGGTAAGAGCCATAAGCAAAGGTGGTCCTTGCTTTTTCTCTCTCTTTCTCTGCTACAATTTCTTCCTAGCAGTTCTGAGGCAAAACCTTAATTTCTCCTTAGTGTATCTGTAGTGATTGATACAAGACCATTTCCATTTTGTATAACCTCCCAGATTAGATAGTCTGTATGGGCCAAATAGTGTTCCATTTTTATAGCCCATATATCATATTATCCTTTTTTGAGAATAGGTAGCTTGATGGTTAATACTGTATGAGGAGTTTGTTATGTTGGTGTTTGTGATGATGATGGTGGAGGTGGTGGTGGTGGTGGAATTTCATCTTGTGATCCAGACATGTTTAGTTTTGAAGGATGAAGATTTATAACTGGATTTGTTTGTTCTTCTTATTCAGAGTTTCTCACATGCTCTGATACCACTTGTGAGTCCCTTGTGAATAGATCTCTGCAGCATATTAAGGATGATAGCCAAGATATAAACAATACATGGACTATGTAGAAACACGATTATAAACTAGTTTAACGCAGAATCTTAAACACAATACTAAGAAGAACAATGACAATCTAAAATAATAATTCTAATAATCTGCTTTGATTGATTACAGATTACTAAACTATAGAGATATGATTTGGGAATGAGATATATTGAGTTCATTTTTCTAACTATGCCAAAAGGGATTCTTTTATAGACCAAGGATAAACCCTAACAGGCTTACAAAACGCGTACATATCTTTTCCTAAAATATCTCATACATATCTCTTAAATGGTACTAACTAATTTCTTCTATCGAACTAACTAACAACTGATCAGTAACTATAACATTTTGTACCTGTCATACTAACTATAAACTAATCAGTACTAACTATTTTAACTATCGGTACGAAGTAGTGAAAACGTAATCCCATACAATCTCCCATTATTTTTTTTTTTTTATGTTCCAATTAAACATGAATGTTGACCTCTTTTTAACTTCATGTTTCTCAGATATCTTCTTTAAACGCATAGAGGGGGGGAGGGGGGATGTATCCAAACACTTTAACATTCTTGAGCTTTTAAACACTATCCATCTTCAGCAGCAACTTTGTCTTCTCAGCAACACAGCAACATCTTTTCAGCAACAATCCAACTAAGTTGGCTTTGTAGTTTTTGGCAAACTACCCGCCCATAAACAATTTGATGTTCCTATACCAGTCAGCCCATTAGCTCTGGGATAATGTAAACTCTTCATTTTAAAATACATGGTGAGTTAATTACCATATAGTTTTTGGTAAACTGTCAACCATCAACGGAATTGATTTGTCTTTACCAAATACCGTTTGCTTTTGGACTAGCCAATGTTTCATTGCCATAACATGGTGCATTGATAAACCATATAGTTTTTAGCAAACTATCAGCTATCAACAGATTTGATTAGTCTTTACCAAGAACTGTTTGATCTTGGACTAGCCAACTCTTCACCAATGAAGCAAGGTGAGTTGAAAACCCTACAATTTTTGGTAAATTGTCAACCATAAACGGATTTGAGAAGTCTTTACCAGTGATGTAACCTTTACTACCTCCAAAAGCAATAGGGCCACCATTAAAGTCTTGAAATTCAGCAAGGTAGGCCTTGTTTCCAGTCATGTGCCTGGAACAACCACTATCAACAATTCCTTTATTCTTTAAAGCTCTATGTGGATAGTCCTGCACATTTAATAAAGAGATTAGATTCTCTTAGGGACCCAAGCCTATTTGGGCTTGAGTTTTCCTAGTGGATCTTTGAAAGTGTAACAATTTCTAAGACTGGATCTACCATTGTATTTGGAGACATTGTGCCAGTTGTATCTTTGTGGTCTCCAATTACAACCTGCCGAGGGCTTAACAGCAGTTTCCCTTTTTCCCTCAACAGTACTAACTACATTTACCTTAGCAGTATTAACCTTTTGTTTTGAAACATTTGTGCTAAGTAATGTTGTCTTTTTGAAAGGCCTGAAGAGGAGAAATTATTTGTGAAAACATTTGTTGGTCATACTCTATTCACATGAGCTTAACATTATAAATTTTTCATAGCAGTACAAGTTAGTACGGTTTGTCTGTTAAAACTTAACCATAGCAGTACTAACGATGTTTATAACGCTACCTCTAGCAGTATTTAAATTGAATTTTGCCAGTTTCTAGTTACGTACTGCTGCAGGAATAAATTGTTTTTGTTATTACACTCTTTGCACATGTTCCACTAGATGTCTAAACTCACTTTTCTTGCATCCTCTCTTATGAAAATTACAATCTTCTGATTAAATGATTAAGACTACCACATACAAAACATGCTCTATAACAGTAAACCCATACCCCAACTCTTTCTTATCAACTTTAGGTTTTTGACTATGTGTGAACTGATTCTTAACAGTTTCCCCTAGAGTTTTACTTCTGGTTTAGTCAAAACTAGGTGTTTTTCTTGTTCTTTTGTTGGTATAGACACATACTCATCTTCACTATCTGATTCATACTCCTCAATGATAGGAGCATCAGACCAAACCTTAGGTTGACATTCTACATTAGATTCATTGACAACTGGTTCAGATACTAATTCAGAGGGTTCTGTACTAATGTTAGAGTCACAGGTATCAAATTCACTTGTTTGGGATTCAGATTCACTAGGTTGAGTCTGTTTTGGACCATATATAAATTGTGAGTAAACTACTTCAATATCAGGTCTATGGGGCATATAATTCCCTGTCATGGGTGGGAGTACAGCATGCATTCCTCCTGCTGTAACAAACCTATCATACAAAGGTTGTTTTTCTAACTCACTCTCTTTATTCATAAAACACTTGTAAACACTTCAATTTTCATATGGCTTAAAATACCATCTATTTGTGATCCCCATACCCAAGCCCCCAAACTTATCATTAGCACTCATTTGGGTATTAAGCAGTTTACTAAGATTCTTAGAAGAGTTATGCCATTTTCTAACTTTAGCCTTTAAATCTTCTTTTTCTTTTTGAGCTTATGCTATCAATTTCTTATGGTATGTTAGAACATCTATTTTATCATCTAAGTCTATATTCATAAATTTTATCTTTTGTTCATACCAAAGTTGACCTTGTTGATGAGCAATAAACTGTGCTTCAACTTTCTTAAGACCTTGAGTATATGCTTTTATTTCTATGCTTGCATTACTAAGTTGTTCTCTCTGACATCATACAGTTTTTTAAGGTTAGCATAAGATTCTTTACACTTATTTAAACATGAATAACTCTGAGTCCTGATTCTTAAACGGTTGCAACCATCAAAGCAAATCTTCAATCTTCGTACTGAATGATTTGTCCAATATACACCTTCTCTATCAATTGTCACCAATGCTTTAGAGTCCTCCTTCTTTCCAGTTCTGCTCCCATCCTTGGTTCCAGAATTCCATGCATCCCTCCTCCTATTATCTTGATTTCCCTTGATTCTACACTCTCTAGCAAAATGCCTTGTCTTGTGGCAATTGTAGCATTCAACTTTGGTTTTATCAAAGCCAACTGGTTCTTTTGCCTAATTGAAGCTTCTACCAGTCGTTTTGTAAAACTATTTCCATTCTCATTGATACAGGCCACATGCCACTTCAAGTCCATTTGTTCTAGGTCATATTCATCAATCTATTCAATCCTCATGATCCTGTTGACAGACAACATGATTTGATTTAGCAAGTAATAAGTATGATGATGTTTGTTCATACTGTGAGTTTTGACCAGAAGGATTGGGAACACAATAAGCGGTACTAATTTCATTTGTACTGCTGGTGTTCTCAGAGACAAATGCTACATTTTGCGGGCTAGAGGATGATGTAGTAGAGCCTTTTACATCACTCTCAAAGACTCTTAGATTATTGTACAAATCATCAAAGTTGAGACTATCCGCTCCTGGTTTAGTTCTCAAAATTAAGGAAACTTGTGACCTGAGGCAAAAAGTAAGATCTTAGAATTTTTATTTGCATTCTCCAATGGATACACCTGCTCCATGAATCTCTAATTAACTCAGAAGACTTTGGAACTTGTCATAGCCTTTGTGAAGCCCTTCTGTGTTGGATATAGTGAATCCTTCAAACTGTTGCTTCAAGATATACTTCTGCATCTTCTTGGATTCATTATTTCCACCAAAAATCTAGATTTGATGCATCCCACATCTCTTTGCATCAGTCCCTCTTAAGGAATTTAGCAAGATGTATCTTCTGGTAAGGCCATAAGGCAAGGGGTCCCTTGCGGTTTCACTCTCTTTCCTCTGCTACAATTTCTCCTGCATTCTGGGAGGCAAAACTTAATTTGTCCTTGTGTATCTGTAGTGATTGATACATGGACCATTTCCCTTTTGTATAACCTCCCAGATTGGATATCCTGTATGGGCCAAATAGGTTCCATATTCATAACCCATATTATCATAAATCTCCTTTTTTGAGAATATAGCATCTTGATGTTGATAACTGAATGAGGAGTATGTTTGTATGGTGTTGTGATGATGATAGGTGGAGTGGTGGTGGTGGTGGAATTTTCAACTTTGTGGATCTAGACATGTTAGTTTTTGAAGGATGAGATTTATAACTGGATAGTAGTTTAGTTCTTCTTATTCAGAGTTTTCTCACAGGCCCTTCTGATACCACTTGAGAGTCCCCTTGTGAATAGATCTCTTGCAGCCTATTAAGGAGATGATAGCAAAGATGTATAAATACAGTTTGACTAAGACAACACAGATTATGAATACTAAGGTTAAATGCAGAATCTTAACACAAGTACTAAAAGAAATACAATGAAAAACTAAATAATAATTTCTATTAATCTGCTTTGAGTGATTACAGATTACTAACTATGAGATATGATTTTGTATGAGATATATTAAGTTCATTTTTCTAACTTTAGCCTTTAAATCTTCTTTTTCTTTTTGAGCATTTGCTACAATTTCTATGGTATGTAGAACATCATTTTTTTTTTTATTTTTTTTTTGTATTTAATCATCTAAGTCTATCTTCATAAATTTTATCTTTTGTTCATACCAAAGTTGACCTTGTTGATGAGCAACAAACTGTGCTTCAACTTTCTTAAGACCTTGCATATATGCTTTTATTTCTATGCTTGCATCACTAAGTTGTTCTCTCTGAGCATCATACAGTTTTTTAAGGTTAGCATAAGATTCTTTACTCTTATTTGAACATGAAGTTACCTCTGTGTCTGATTCTGAACTGTTGCAAGCCATCAAAGCATAATCTTCATCTTCTTCTGAATGATTTTTACAATCTACACCTTCTCTATCAATTGTCACCAATGCTTTAGAGTCCTCCTTCTTTCCAGTTCTGCTCCCATCCTTGGTTCTAGAATTCCATGCATCCCTCCTCCTGTTATCTTGATTTCCCTTGATTCTACACTCTCTAGCAAAATGCCCTGTCTTGTGGCAATTGTAGCATTCAACTTTGGTTTTATCAAAGCCAACTGGTTCTTTTGCATCAAATTATAGCTTTCTACCAGTCTTTTTGTAAAACTTTTTCATTCTCATTGAGATCATGGCCACTTGCCACTTCAAGTCTATTTCTTCTAGGTCATATTCATCAATATGTTCCATGTCCTCATGATCCAGTTGAGGACAACTTGATTGATTAGCAAGTAATGATTAAGAAGATAGATTGTTTCAAAGACTGTGAGTTTTGACCAGAAGGATTGGGAACACAATAAGCGGTACTAACTTCATTAGTACTGCTGGTGTTCTTAGAGACAAATGCTACATTTTGCGGGCTAGAGGATGATGCAGTAGAGCCTTTTACATCACTCTCAAAGACTCTTAGATTATTGTACAAATCATCAAAGCTGAGACTGGTCCACATCCTGGTTTTGGTTTCTCATACTTAAGAAACTTGTGACCATGCAGAAGGTAGAGATCTTAGGACTTTTGGATATTTGCATCCTCAGTGATACACCTGCTCCCATGAATCACAATTGACTCAGAAGACTTTGTAACCTGTCATAGCCTTTGTGAAGCCCTTCTGTGTTGGATACATAGAAATCCTTCAAACTGTTTGCTTTCAAGATATACTTCTGCATCTTCTTGATTCGACATTTCCCACCCAAAAAAAAAATCTAATTTGATGGTATCCCACAGACATCTTATTGCCATCAGTCATCTTATGGAATTTAGCAAGATGATCTTCTGAGTAGAGCCATAAGCAAGGTGGTCCTTGCTTTTCTCTCTCTTTCTCTGGCTACAATTTCTTCTGCAGTTCTGGGAGGCAAAACCTTAATTTGTCCTTGTGTATCTGTAGTGATTGATACAAGACCATTTCCATTTTGTATAACCTCTCAGATTGAATAGTCTGTATAGGCCAAATAGTGTTCCATTTTCATAGCTCATATATCATATTCTCCTTTTTTGAGAAACGCATCACCTTGATGGTTGATACAATATGAGTAGTTTATTGTGATGGGTGTTAGTGATGATGATGGTGGAGGAGGTGGTGGTGGTGGAATTTCATCTTAGTGATCAGACAAGGTTTAGTTTTGAAGGATGATGATTATAACTGGATTTGTTGTACTTCTTATCAGAGTTTCTCTACAAGGACTCAGATACCACTTGTAAGTCCCATGTGAATAGATCTCTGCAGCCCTATTAAGGATGATAGCCAAGATGTAAAATACAGTTGACTAACTAGAAACACTCATGATGAAAATTGCTATGTGTTAATGCGGAATCTTAACACAAGTAGTAAGAAGAACAATGAAAAACTAAATAATAATTTCTATTAATCTGCTTTGAGTGATTACAGATTACTAACTATGAGATATGATTTTGTATGAGATATATTGAGTTTATTTTTCTAACTATGCCAAGAGGGATCCTTTTATAGACCAAGGATAAACCCTAACAGGCTTACAAAACGCGTACATATCTTTTCCTAAAATATCTCATACATATCTCTTAAACGGTGCTAACTAATTTCTACTATCGGTACTAACTAACTGATCAGTACTTAACATTTTGTACTATCAGTACTAACTATAACTATCAGTAACTATTAGTAATGTCGGTACTAAGTTAGTAATTCCCAACAGTTTTAGATTGATGTTCTTGGTTGATAGGTTTAGACTTTTTGTTGGGTAAAACACCAGTAGTTTTACAATCACCGTTGTCATAAAGTTTCCAATGAACAGTTCTCATGCTACAGATACGTCTTTTGAAATCTTCGAGATCATTTCTCACATCATTATTTAATTCTATAAGCGATTTCTCGGAATCATTAGGATCATGAAGGGATTGATGAGAAAACGAATCATGATAACTTTAGTCTTTATTACCTTCAGATTGGATGTAATTTGCTTCATGACGTTCACACATCGGCGTGTCATCGTTCAGGTGGTTTTTAGAAGCGTTTCCATTTCTAAGCTCATTATATTTCTCACGCATATCTTGCAATTCTTCATTTAAGCTTATAATTTGAGAATCCATTTTTATAGTTAGAGATGCCAATTTTTCCATTAATCGAAATTTATCATTATTGCTATTACTTTCATCGGCGAAAGCAACAGATTTTTTATGATGTTCGTTTTTAGATTTAATGGGCCAATCATGTTTAAAAAGGACTTTGTCCTCAAGAAATTGAAAAGCTTGATTTGAACTTTTGTAGAGGAAGATTCCTCTAGCTGTTACGTCCAGGATTGCGTGAGTGGATTCGTCTAGTCCGTTATAGAATATTTGAATAATAACTCCTTTGGTCAGACCGTGCCTATGGCATTTTCGAAGCATGCTTTTCAGTCGTAACCAAGCTTCGGTTATACTTTCGCATATGTTTTGAGAGAAATTTCTGATTTCAAGTAAAAGACGGTTAAATAACGAAGGGGGAAAGAATCTGTTTATAAAAGCTTTTCTCATTTGTTCCCACGATGTTATAGACTCTTCATTAAGTTCGTTAAACCAGAATTTAGCTTCATCGCACAAGGATAAGGGAAAGATCATAAGCTTGACAGCTTCACTTTGAGTTTTGCCATATCTGAACATGTTGCAGATTGCGAGAAATTCACGGATGTGGTCATGCGGATCGGCCCGCAGATAACCATCGAATTTATTTTCGCAAATCATTTTCATGTTGGTACTATTAATAACAAAGTTGTCATCAACATCGATTTGAACAATGGCAGAATTAGGAGTCGATGCTACAGTCTTAGCACTTTCCCACATAGGCTGATCATCAGGATCGAGAATTATTTTTTTGGGTTCGACATCTTCTTCGGGTATATTTATGACGACAAATTCGTTAACGGAAGAATGATGAGTTGAAGATTTGAGTGATTTGATCTTAATGGATTCTTTTTGGATAATTTTAAATTTACCAGACCTTTTTAATAAATTTTTATTTAATTTATATATTTAACTTACTAGTTGTTTTTCGAAAGACAGGGGATTTATACATACGTTAAGCATTTTGCAAAAAGATATTTTTATATATATAGTTAAGGCTAATAGGATAATATTCAAAATAAAATAAATTATTTTCATATATATTTTTTATTTTTATAGATTTTTATATATATTAGATATATTTTAGTTTTTTATATAGCAAATAAGGATACATAAAAGATATTTTTTTCTGAATATTATGAAAAACTAGATAATTACAAATACACAAGGCATATAATCAGATAAAATACAATTCCAAATGATTATAGAACCTAAGACTAGCAGATTGGGGAGTTTTGGTTTTGGTTTTTGAAACAAAATTCTGTTTGTGAAAAATCTGCAGAAAGTGTGGCGTACTTTGTTAAAGTGCGGCGTACTTTTTGGGTTTACAGGAAAATCGGCGCACAAATCAGATGTGCAGCTTACTTCCTGGAGAAAAATGATTTTTGGTTTCCGTTTGCCAGAAAACGGTATGGCGGGTTTGAAAAATTTTTTGAACAAAATAGCACCATAAATAAGCAACAAACTATAACAACTTAGACAATTCCCCGGCAACGGCGCCAAAAACTTGATGTGTGTTTTGCAAGCTTTAAATTATAATACTAGAAATATTAATTTTTATTAAAAACACAACACTCGGGAAGTATACCCGTTCGTGTATAGTATAGCTTTTAGGTAAGTCCAGGTCGTTCCACGGGAATTGAAGTTTTCACAGTTTGTAATTAAGGTACTAAGGTTAATAAGATTGTCACGTATCAAATTAACCAAATCTTGCATATATTGGATATTATAACGAAAGCAATTAAAGGATGATTCAAACAAATGATTAAGGTATGTTTGTTTAGGCAATGATCACTTTAATAATGAAGTGTTTAGGATAGTGTTTATAAGTTTAGAAAATAGAGTTATCACAAGTTATAAATCATTTCGGCCTTTAAATATAACTAGTGATTATATCGATTAATAACAACAAATCCTTTCGGCCTTTATAAGTTATTATAACCAATATATTTAGTGGAATGATAAAGCATAAGTTTATAAGTATCCTTTCGGCCTTTACACTTAGTAAATCATGTTTAACCATTTCAATAAATACATATCCAAACGCTCCATATCCAAGATCACATATTACCCAAACAAACATAAGATTACTACTCCATAATCAAAGTAACAAAACACATAACATTCATCATGAATTCAACAAAGATTATGTTCAAAAGAGTAACAAGATTCATACCAATTCCAAAAGAAAATTATAGTGATTTCACAAGAATTTCCCAAGAACACTTTATTATATTTAAAGTAGAATCTGGAAACTATGAACACAATCGACTATAGATTCAGAATAACACTATAATGATGCTTCTTAATGGATCTAAATCTAGAAATGGTGATGAACATCAACCAAAACTATCCAACCACTTCAAGAACTTTGATTATAACGGTGGTGGTCGATGATGGTGATGGTGGTTGAAGGGTGGTGATGGTGGTTGAAGGGTGGTGATGAGGGAGAGGTTTTGCAGGCCTTTGGCCTCAAAAATAACCCTCTTAAAGGTTCCAAACGAATAGGATGGTTTATAGTGAAGGTGTGTGAAATGAGAGAGATTATGAGGGTATTTATAGGCTTTTTCAGGGCCAAAGTGCGTCCCACTTGCATAAAAGTGCGCCCCACTTGCATAAAAGTGCGCCGCACTTGGGGTGTAAATGATGTCTTCATTAAATGCCTGACTTTTCAGTTCTGATGGAAAAGTGCGCCGCACTTTTTTACAAGTACGCCGCACATTTGGTATTTCGAGCACTTGGTCTTTCGCGTGGTTGTAGAAATCTGAATTCTCTTCGCGTGGCCGCTTGAATCAACTAAAACGGAGTTTGTATGACCGAGTTATGATCAAAACAGTGAACAAGGCTGATTAGACAGAAAGTGCGCCAGTTTTTGGGCAAGTGGGGCACACTTTTGGTATTTTCAGCAAGTCGCCTTTTCCAAAGTTATAGATAATCGAATTCTCTTTCCGTGGCCGCTTGGATCAACTCAATCCGAGTTCGTATGCTCCAGTTATAGCCAAAATAGTGGACAGGTGTCGGGGGATCTTTATCTTGAGTTTACGTCTTCGTTTAAGCTTCTTATCTTCGTGTATTCTTTCGTTTTCTTCCACGACACATACCTAAAGCATATAATAGCAAATAAATGCAAATAAGTACCAAAAGTTCACGAGAAATGATCAAATAAATGCAAATAACGCCGCCGAAAACATGTATAATTTAGGCGTTATCATCACTGTTTCGTCTAATTATTTGACACACTTAGAGACTAAACCAAGGGCTGATCTAAACTAATGTTTTAGAGTTTAGATGACCTAGTTTCCAAAAAGTCCAAAGTCGTAATTTGCTTACTTATATTTTGACCACGTTGACCCAATAAAGCACATACTAGGGACGAGATTACAAGTATTTAGCTTATTATTTTTCCGTTTAGTAAATATGCATTATTTTTTCATAGGTTGCGAATAAAGTATTTTGCATTGTTTTTCATGCCACTACCTTGCTATTCCTTTATTATTACTTGATGTGAGTTTATAGTCCCCACTTTTATACTTTTTTAATCATTTATCAAATCTCGGGGATGAGATCATGTTTGTTTTACAAACTGGATGCAGGTACATATTAAATTCAAATATTACGAGTTTGCCTAAGTAGCTATAACCCACTATGCCCTTCATCAAGAACTGTCAATTGCATAGATGTAATTGTTAATTGCATTATGTGAGCGCGAATGTTATGAATAGATCTATTTGGGATTAACATCCTCGTTCGGGCAAGTAGCACTTGCTAGTTTACCGGTTGGCTGGAAATGACAAATGTATACCATTTGGAATCATAGATGTTACGGGTTGAATATCTACATTGGGCATCATCATTCATATGTATTTGATATGCATACATTGTTTAGCTTCAGTGTCATAAGCTTATTACTTTTCGTAATACATTTTTGTGATATTGTATTCCTTACTTTATTACAGGGAAATCTTGCTATCCGTTTTATTTAATTTATAAACCTATAAAGTCACCAACATTATTGTTGACAGTTTAAAGATGTTTTCTCAGGTCAATAAGGTGCAAGACATGGATACATTGGATGGTTGTCTTTTGAAGTCATATTATCATAAACATTTACATGCATTACATTTTTGGATATTGTTATGTTATGAAATCTTTACTTTTCTAAGTTAAACAAGTTAAACTTATGAGCTTTTGTAACGAACCATTTATGAAATCCAATGTATCAGATTTTAAACGACTCTTATAGAGGTCGTTCTCATATCTTGTGCTATTGATATCTAAAGTAATACCCCCGGAACATCATATTCCGATGTGGCCCATTTTAGGGGTGTTACAAATTGGTATCAGAGCCAAGGTTATACAAAACCAGGTCAAATATTTTTTCTTGGTCTATAACCGTTTTCAAACATTATGTCATTAAAAAGTTTTCAAAGGGACATACATACAAACAAGTATTGTTGCATCTAGTTTGCATCTAGTATACATACTTACATGTCATGCATCATTTTAGCATTAGTTGATTATACTAAGTGCTTACATAGGTTATATACGTGTTAATATTACATTACGTATATTACTGCTTGTCCTATATAATATACTTCTACAAATTTATATTATGGTTACAGATTTGCCATGTCATCAGACAACGCATCGTCCGCTATTACCTATACGTCCGTATCTTCTGATTCAAACGGACCACCATCATGAGGTATTCCACACGTGAATGCCGGCGAGCTTCCAGAGATGGACCTATATGAGGAGGTTGCCCAACAGGGGTAGGCATACCCACTGTCACCTGCCTATGTACCTGACCCTATGGTGTTGGATGAGCATGTACCAATATATGTTCCGGAGCCAGAGCACCCGGAGTACCATGCACCATCAGATGATGACATTCAGGTTAAGGATCAGCCTTATGCTAATGACGCTTCACCGACTGCTGAGTCACCTAGATACATTGCTGACTCGGATTCGATGAAGGAGGATACTGATGAGGATTCTATTGATTATCCAGATGAGCCCGAGGATGGCGAGGAGGATAACGATAAGGATCCCGAGGAGGATCCTAGTAAGGAGCATAAGCTCGAGGATGACGACGATGATGATGATACAGATGATGAGGATGAGGAGCCCACTGAGGACGAGAAGAAGGAGGAGCACCCAGCTCTGACTGATTCTTCTGTGGTACATGTTGTTGACCCTATTCCCTCACCTGGGGATACAAAGGCATTTGAGACTGATGAGTCTGTACCTACACCTAGATCACCTCAGACTAGGGTTCCTTTTTCTCAGACACGACTCCGTAGGACACGGAAGACTGTCAGACTTGAGCCACCCATGTCAGCATCCATGGAGGCATGCATTGCTGAGCATGCTGCCACACCTATACCATCCACCAGTCTTGCCTATGATCAGGTACCATTAGTTCATAGGGCAGCCATGATTTGTATAAGATATGACATCCCCGAAGAGGACATGCCACCTCAGAGGAGATTTGTACTTGCTGCTCCCCCACCTGGGTGTGATGTAGTAGAGAGTTCCGCTGCTGCTGCAGCTAGAGCACCTAGAGATCAGTATGATTTTGTTGATACTGTTGAGGTAGGACAGGGTTTGATTCATAGTCCTGGTCATGATGCCCGGACTATTGCTAGAGCTGCTGACAGAGCAGGGGATGTTGGTTTTGTTAGAGCTTTACAGGCCTCTAAGCATAGGATGATGACTTCCATTGAGGAAGTTAACTTGAGGGTCAGCTACTAGGCACAGGTTCACAGGAAAGAGAGTGAGGATTTCTATACACAGCTGCATGACGCTCGGACTGACCGCAGAGACATTAGACTCGAGATTTATGTAGTGAGAGGCCAGGGGACTGTTTATGAGACAGAGTTGCATGAGGTACGTCAGGCTTACCTTAGTTCTGAGGCTCGGAATAGGGCATTATTGGCGCAACTTGAGACACTAGAGACTCACATGAGTCGTATAAAGTGGCAGCGCCAGAGAGCTAAGGATGATGCAGTTAGACAGATGATGCGTACCCATGTATTAGAGGCTAGAGCTCGGATTGATACGATGGAAGACGCTGGTAGTAGCTGTTAGTTGTACTTTTCATTTCTAGCTATCTTGTATAATCTATTAAGCTTTATGGGTAACTCCCAACTAATAGATTCTAGGACGTATTTTCATTTTCTGTACTAAGGTCATTTATGGTCATTTTGTATCCAAATAAATCATGTATGATTCGACATTATATTATGAAATGTTGATGTTTTATGTTATGATTGACATCATGTGTTATTTGTTCATTTTCCTTTATGTTGGGGTGTAGTTATTATTATCATATCTATTTGTATCGACATTGTGATTATATCTCACGTACATTGTATTCTCGTGATTATTAGAATCATGCCTGTAACAAGACAAGGAGCTAACGATGCCATGACTCCAGAATCCATTCAAGCTATGATCGATCGGGCAATCCAAAGAAAATCTACTCAAGATGACGGAAGCCAAAGTTCAGGAGGAGGAATCAAAAGACATGTGTAACCTGCACGTGTCTGTTCCTACCCTGACTTCATGAAATGCCAACCCTTGAACTTTAAGGGAACTGAAGGCGTTGTTGGCTTGTCTCAATGGCTCGAAAAGATGGAATCAGTATTCCATATTAGTGGTTGTACCGTTGAAAATAAAGTGAAGTTTGCTACATGCACTCTGCTAGGTGTTGCACTAACCTGGTGGAATAGTCATGTGAGAACCTTAGGTCACGATGCTGTCTATGCTATGACTTGGGGAACTTTCAAGAAGAAATTAACGGACAAATATTGTCCAAATGGTGAAATCAAGAAACTTGAAATTGAATTGTGGAATCTTAAGGTCAGGGGAAACGATGTTGCAACTTACACTCAGTGTTTCCAGGAACTAGCCTTGATGTGCACCAAATTTCTTGCTGATGAAACCGCAAAGATTGACAAGTATATTGGTGGACTTCCCGATAACATTCATGGAAATGTCATGTCTGCAAGACCCAAGACTCTTGATTTTGCTATCGAGTTGGCCAACGACTTGATGGATCAAAAAACTCCGCACTTATGCGGAAAGGCAGAATGAAAACAAGAGGAAGGCTGATGATTCGTCAAGAAACTATCAGCAACAACAACCCTACAAGAAGTAAAATGTAGCTAGGGCATACACTGCTGGCCCTGGTGAAAAGAAGGCTTATACGAGAATTCTACCTCTGTGCACCAAGTGCAATTACCACCACACCGGGCAATGTGTACCCAAATGTGGAAAATGCAAGAGGTATGGCCAGGCTACCACTGATTTTTAGGTCAATACCAACAACAACAACAACAACAACAACAACAACAAGAATCAAAAGGATGGGGCATGCTATGAATGTGGTAACATCGGGCATATGAAGAGGGATTGTCCAAAACTGAAAAACCATGGGAATGGCAACGGGAATGGCCCATCTCAAGGAAGAGCTTATGCTTTGGGAAGAAGAGATGCCCGGACTCTAACGTCATCACGGGTACGTTTCTCCTCAACAACCATTATGCTACAATTTTGTTTGATACTGGTGCGGATAGAAGCTTTGTATCTAATACCTTTAGTGCCTTGATTAACATTACCCCCACTACGTTAGAAAGTCATTATGATGTATAATTAGCCGATGGGAAAATCATAAGAGTTAACACCATAATTCGTGGTTGCACTCTAAACTTCATGAACCATCCTTTCAACATCGACTTGATGTCGGTCCCACTCGGTAGTTTTGACGTCATTATTGGGATAGACTGGTTAACAAAGTATCATGGAGTGATCATTTGTGACGAGAAGATTGTACGTGTTCCTTTCGGAAGAGAGATGTTAATTTTTTAAGGCAATGGAAACAACCAAAGAGAAGAATCCCGCCTAAATATCATTTCGTGCACTAAAGCACAAGAGTATTTGTCAAAGGGATGTGATGTCTTTTTGGCACACATTACTACGAAGGAAGCCAGAGACAAGTCGGAGGAGAAACGACTTGAGGACATTCCAATTGTTAGAGACTTTCCTAAAGTCTTTTCTGAAGACTTGCCGGGTATTCTACCAGCTCGACAAGTAGAGTTCTAAATTGATTTGGTACCAGGTGTTGCACCTGTAGTACGGGCGCCTTATCAGTTGGCACCATCCAAAATGAAAGAACTGGCGGAACAACTTCAAGAACTATCTGACAAGGGATTTATAAAACCCAGCTCTTCACCTTGGGAGCCCCGGTCTTGTTCGTCAAGAAGAAAGACGGATCGTTTCGCATGTGCATCGATTATCGTGAACTAAACAAGTTAACGGTGAAGAACTGTTACCCACTTCCTAGAATTGATGACTTGTTCGATCAACTTGAAGGGTCGAGTGTCTACTCGAAAATAGACTTACGATCAGGTTACCATCAGTTGAGAGTTCGCGAAGAAGACATTCCCAAGATCGCGTTTAGGACACGTTACGGGCATTATGAATTTTAAGTAATGCCTTTTGGTTTGACAAACGCACCTGCGGTATTTATGGACCTCATGAATCAGGTGTGCAAACCTTATTTGGATAAGTTTGTGATTGTCTTTATCGACGATATACTAATTTATTCAAAGAACAAGGAAGAGCATGAAGAGCATCTTAAATTAATTTTGGAGTTGCTTAAGAAAAAGGAGTTGTACGTAAAATTTTCCAAGTGTGATTTTTGGATTCCAAAAGTACAGTTTCTCAGATACATGATTGATAACATAGGCATTCACGTGGACCCAGCAAAGATTGAGTCAATTAAAGATTGGGAATCTCCTAAGAGTCCAACAGAGATTCGCCAATTTTTAGGATTTTCCGGTTACTATCGCAGATTTATCGAGGGCTTCTCCAAGATAGCAAAGTCAATAACTAAGCTGACTCAGAAGAATGTGAAGTTTGACTGGGGAGAAAAGGAGGAAGCCGCATTTCAGTTGATTAAATAAAAGTTGTGTAGCGCACCCATTCTGGCCTTGCCTAAGGGATCAGAAAACTTCGTTGTTTATTGCGATGCATCGCATAAGGGTTTGGGTACCATGCTTATGCAAAATGAGAAAGTTATAGCATATGCTTCTCGACAACTGAAGATTCACGAGAAAAACTACACAACTCATGATCTGGAACTTGGAGTTGTGGTGTTCGCTCTTAAGATGTGGAGACATTACTTATACAGAACAAGGTGCACCGTATTTACCGACCACAAGAGCTTACAACATATCCTTGATAAAAAAGAGTTGAACATGAGGCAACGGCGTTGGTTGGAGTTGCTTAGTGATTACGATTGTGACATTCGTTATCGCCCGGGGAAAGCAAACGTGGTTACTGATGCTTTGAGCAGGAAAGAACGATCTAAACCATTAAGAGTTCAAGCCTTGGTTATGACAATGGGCTTGAATCTTCCCAAGAAAATCCTAGAAGCTCAAACCGAAGCGTTAAAACCTGAAAACCTCACTGCTGAAGACGTTAGAGGCATGCTCAGAAAAGACCTCCCAAAGGAAAAGTTGGAACCCCGTGCTGAAGGAACTCTATGTTTGAACAACAAGAGTTAGGTACCGTGCTTTGGTGACTTAAGGACTCTGATCATGCACGAGTCCCATAAGTTGAAGTATTCAATTCATTCGGGTTCTGACAAGATGTACCAAGACTTGAAGCAGTTGTATTGGTGGCCTAACATAAAGGTGAATATTGCCACATATGTTAGCAAGTGTCTGACTTCTTCTAAGGTCAAGGCAGAGCACCAAAAACCTTCAGGGTTGTTAGTCCAACCAAAGATTCCAGAATGGAAGTGGGAGAAAATCACCATAGATTTCGTCACTAAACTCCCTAAGACGGCAAACGGTTATGACACCATTTGGGTGATCGTGGATCGTCTTACAAAATCTGCTCACTTCCTACCAATGAGGGAAAGTGATCCCATAGAGAATTTAATGAAGCTTTACATGAAGGAAGTAGTCACTCAACATGGTGTGCCGGTTTCTATTATCTCTGATCGTGATGGTAGATTTACGTCACTATTCTGGCAAGCACTCCATAAGGCTTTGGGAACCCGATTAGACATGAGTATGGCCTATCATCCCGAAACTAACTGTCAAAGTGAAAGAACTATCCAAACTTTGGAAGACACGTTACGTGCTTGCGTGTTAGACTTTGGGAAAAATTGGGATAGACATTTACCGTTAGTGGAATTCTCTTACAACAACAGTTACCATACCAGCATAAAGGTTGCACCATTTGAGGCACTGTAAGGGCGAAAGTGTCGATCACCCGTATGTTGGGCAGAAGTTAGAGATGCTCAGCTTACTGGTCCTGCAATAATTCATGAAACCACCGAGAAGATCATCCAAATCAAAAGTAGAATCCAAGCCGCTCGTGACCGACATAAAAGCTATGATAACATTAGACGTAAACCGTTGGGGTTTCAAGTTGGTGACAGTGTCATGTTAAAAGTTTCACCTTGGAAAGGGGTTGTGCGTTTTGGCAAACGGGGAAAGTTAAACCCTAGGTATGTCGGCCCTTTCAAGGTGATCGAGAGAGTCGGAACTGTTGCCTATAAACTTGAGCTACCACAACCATTAAGCCAAGTTCATAACATGTTTCACGTGTCAAATCTGAAGAAGTGTTTGTCCAATGAATCACTTGTGATTCCGTTAGAAGAACTACGTGTTGATGACAAGCTCCACTTTGTGGAAGATCCAGTGGAAGTTATGGATCGCGAAATCAAACAATTAAAGAAGATTCGCATTCCCATCATTAAGGTTAGATGGAACTCTAAACGAGGTCCTGAGTTTACCTGGGAATGTGAGGACCAATTCAAGCAGAAATACCCATATCTCTTCACCAAGACCGCACCATCGTCAAGTGTCACGTCTTAAGCCTTGAGGACAAGGCTCATTTAACGAGGGGAGACTATAACACCCTGTATTTTTAGGTCATATTACGACCCCACTTATATCAATTTCCCTTTATTTATTGGGTTTTGCGTGTTACTTTCATTTAAACCGCATTAATTAAATCACGTAGGCACAAAAAGTCATCGTTTAGCTAGAAACGTAACCTAAACTCGTTAAGACTTTACTTGATCCCTTCATATTCGTTGTTTAAATTATTTTCATGAAAAGAAAGTACTTAGTCATGTTTACTTAATTCTATCGAAGTAAAAATCCATAAATAAACAAACTACACCAACAATTTTAACTCTTATACATTAGGAAACTAAATAAAACTAGGATAAAAACCCGTGCACTCCTACAATTTAGCAAACTAATCATGTTTACCCTTGTTCAACTTCCCTCAAACTGTATGAAGCTTAAAAAGATACTAAAACCAATTTAACATTAACCCTAATAACCTTTGGATAAAGCCGATGACTTCTTTTGTGAAACCCCACACACACTCATGATATTTAGGCTACTCCTTCTCTTGATTTTGCTTCCACACCTCCAACAGTATTCCCTTTTAAATCCCTGTACATTGACCATGTTTTAAACCTAAGAAATCCTTGCCTTAATTGGATTAACATTCAAACGTGACTCTACATGGGAATACTATGCATGCCTCTTATTTGTGCATAAAATACCAGGTATATTTCTTTGAAAACACAGAAACAATACAATCTAGTTATCATAATACTCTCATCACTTTGGTTTTCCCTTGTTCTCCTACTTCTGATTTAGACACATACACACACAATCCTCACACCATCACTTCCTCCATAAACCCTAGAAACCCTAACATCTCCAACGAAACCCTAACTAGTTTCGTTAGTGTTTTGTTTTCTTGTTGACCGACCACATTAAGGTAGTAAACAACGTCCGTGTTCGTGATTACAAGGAGTGAAAACAACCGTGGTTGGTTTTTGGATCGAGTGCTTGGTTTTGCATACGTGAAGGATATAAGGGCCGAGTATTTATCATCGTCATTGAGTCTAGTCTCCTTCACGCTCATCTTTGAATTGTGAGCAAATCGTTCTTGTTATTTAGCTTTTATATGTGCAATAGTTATGTCATTGTAGTGTGCTTGAATTATGTTAAGAAACAAAAAACCACTTTTTAGTACGGGTTAGATGTCCAATACGCTGTATTCGTTAAACGAATACGACATATAGACAGATCTGACAATAAAGTTTTTAAAGTGTAGAAAAGTAAAGGACTGGATAACGTCCAGATAGTCAATACACCGTATCCATTGGGTCTGGATACGCCGTATAGACAGTCTGGGAAGACAGACTCGATAAAAAGTAAAATATATTCTGGGTTGTCTCCCGGCAAGCACTTTTGTTTACAAAACAATCTTTAAGTTAGAATTGTTTCTAGCTTCACTCTATCTCATGTATGCTCACATGTCCACGTGTGAGCCATTCTTCAATCTTTTCATTCCTTTTGTATTCGGGTCCCAAATATAAGACTCCTTTGTAGAAAATTTTAAGATTTTGATACGGGTGCGATATCCCATTCAACTTGTCACGTGCACTTACCTTCAACTATGGTCGCATCTTGTTACATTGTGCATTAGCTAGGTGTTTGAACCTTGGATGTGATCACGCCATTTGATAAGTCACACTATCGTTGCCATTATAAATGGTAATCATTCCATTAAACCTTTGAGCTTTCACACAAATTTCTCTACAAAACGGTTTCCCCATAATAACTTCATCCATGTCTTGATCTCGGTAAGCATCCATATTCTCCACAACTGCAAAGTCAGTCACAACAGAGAAGTTTCCAACAAAAATAGGTACATTCATAAAAGCTCCAACAACATTTTTCCCTTAATACTCAATCTTATCGTTCATTATTGAATTATAGAACCTTTTAGACATAACATTGATTGATAAAATTGGGAAAATTTTTGCATTAACATGTTCAAAACCTATCATGCATGAAAGCTGCTGTAACAATCCGTATTTTCAGGTCATTGTACGTCGTCGATAAATTAACTATTTATTTTTAGTATTGTACGCGTTTGCTTTTAAATTGAAATCGTTAAGTTAAATCTCGTAAGCTAAAAGTTATCGTTCAATGTAAACGGGCATCAAACAATTAATTGTTTACATCAAGCAAGTGTTAAATAATTATTTAGAGTATAATTATTAACTTTGCATATTTTATTTTTATTGCTTACGTAAAGTGGTTACGTTTCACAATTTAATGCATTTAGGCATACCCGGAAGCACCAATACCTATTTATACTCAACTAAATACCCACAATTATACCCAATACTTAAAAATTTCACAAATTCCTTATCTATATACATTCATGGCCGGATATAAAGTTAAAAACACAAAGAAGATATTTATTTTTCAATCTAACACATGTTATAAACAATTACAAGCAAACTCTCTTACACACCATGCCATTCTTACACACTTCCATACATTCTTACACAAAACCCATACATTTCTTACACCCTAGTCATTCAAACCTCAAACCATGAATAAGTTAAGTTGACCTTGGTTAGTTAGTTCGTGCTATAAAAACCACACTATGCAAGTAACTTCATACACTTTATTTACTTAAGCAAAAACTCACAATCTCTCTTGTCCTTTCTCTCCATAGCCACGACCAACAATCAAAACCCTAAACAATCCATACAAATTTTATTTACAACATACATAAGTGTTCTAACAACATATCTAAGATATACCAAGAAGGTTTGAAGGTTTAGTTTAGAGTTTAAAAAGGGATTAAACAAGCAAGGATCAAGATTAGGGTTTCCATTGAAATTAGGATTTTCAAGGTCTTGGAAGCTAGGGTTTGTTTGCTAAACAAGGGTTTAGATCATATTGTTCATCATCTTACATCATATTAAGGTTATCTAAAAACCCTAATCTCTTTACATTCATGATTTTATGTGTATATAATGGTTATATAGTTAATCACCATCTATGAAACTTATTTACATGTAAAATGGATTTTTACTTATGGTCATTGTATAATATACTTTTACATATGTTACATGGATGTTAATATCATATGGAAATAGAAGTATAAGTAATGTACAAGTGTAGTTTATGTATGAAAAGTGTATATAAACAAGTTACCTAAAAAGTGTACTTATTAAAGTTTATGAATAAATAAGTATCTACACTTATGGATCTGGTGATTTTTGGATAATATTTGGACAAATGATAGACTAAGGACCTTAAGTATATGAGACATGTGATATTAAGTGTTGTAATGGACTTGTAACAAGTGTACTAAACTAAAAAGTTACAAAAACTAGTTTAAACACATTTTTAGCAAACAAAATCAAAAGAGGCTGTTGAAATTCGAAAAAAGCATTTATTTTATATTTTTATAAAATACTACGTCTCATGAGGATTCCAAAAATGTAAGAAACTCGAAAAACCGATTTATAACGAAGGAGATACGTAATTTACAAGTTACGCGATAATAAACGCGTTTATAAAAGAAATTTTATAATTTTTTTTAAGTTTCACTTCTGATATATGCAAATGGTTATTTTTCTCAGATAGTACATACTTTTAGGATTCCAAAACTTTAAGAATTATAATTTTATGATCAATAACAAAGGAGTTATGAATTACGCAAGTTTACGATAATAAATACTTTTTAAAAATAATTTTATAACAGTTACTGTTCACATCAGATATATATATTTTGAAAACATTATTAATTTGATAGAACTTTTAATTACGAAGACGTGCTCGAAAGAATCACTAAAATCAGAGTTAAAACGAATAAAATACGACGTTTATGATAACTAAATTTATAAAAGTCCATGAACAATAAAAATCACTGTTCACAAGGGGACTCAAAATATGAAAATATAATATTTTGATACATCATCTTAATACAAAAGCGTGGACGTAAGAAACATACCAAACGAGCTTAAAACGAGAAAGATACGCACTATTTTATACTTGTGCACTATTTTATGACGTGAATAGTGTTGGTTCGTTTTTAATATAATTTTTTGCGAAACATTTTAGAATCACTTACATAATATTTATGCATTTATTAAACTTTATAAATATTATTCTACCAATGGGCGATTAAAACTATTTTATTCGATTTATTCGAGTTACTCTCAATGACAGATTATTAATTATCAAATGCACGATTCAAATGTTATTCACAAAGCAAACTAGTTGGTCGATGTAGCTATATGAGAATTATATATGGTATTAGTTAACCAAAGTACTTAGTACTCATACGACCTATAATGAATTAGGTTGCATTCGGGCGTTTTAGTGGCGCATTTTCTATTCTGTGATATACGTTGTTATTCATTCACTCGAGGTGAGTTTATAGCCCCACGTTTTACTTGTTTTGCATATACTTTACAACTTTTGGGGTGAGAACATGCTTGTTACCAACTTCATTTACATGATGGGTTTGAATTTATTACATGTGCATTTATAATTTGTTTTACAAACTGGTCTACATACTCAATTACTTATTTTGGAACGAAAATCATGTAGTTTCACTTATTTTTGAAAACAAGGACATTACTTTACTTTTACCCAAATGATTACGGATTAGCTTAAGCGGATTGAACTGTGAATTACTCGGAGGGTAAGCGCGAATGTTATGAAATAGATCTATTCGGGGTTGTGTACAGCCTCGTTTTCCGTTGTGATTAGCTATCACTGGATACGAACATTATAGCATGTCAGAGCACAACATTTATACGAACATGAACACTTACGGCGCCTTAAATAAAGTGGCATATATATGAGTCTACGCAGCAGCTTCATGAACTTAGAGTAATCGTAATCATTGTTTTATACACACAGAAATATTTATGTTGCCTTGAATAAAGTGGCAATACATACTTTGAACAATGAGGATCCAACTATACATACGTTTTTGTGGTCTATTTGGGGATTGAATTGGTTAAGGCATAAATTACAACTCCTTTGGTTTATAACTTTCATACTTATGTTTTTGTGACGATTTGGGGATATTGAAGATGGTCATGAATACATTTACCAACTCTTTGGTTTATAACATTCATACATATGTTTTTGTGACTATTTGGGGATTGAAATGGTCATGCATACTTTATAACTCATTGATTTACATCATTCATACATAAATTTTAGGGAACATACAAGGATTGAAACAGTCATACATACTTTACAAAACTTTGGTTCAACATTTATACTTAAACAAACCTATGAACTCACAATTAAGATTGAACCTTTAAGCATATTTTTCTAAGGTGAACAAGCTACTTGACATACTTGACGTGCATTGGAGTCTAAACAATACAAGATTACTTTTCAAACGACACGTTTAGAGGTCGTTCTCTCATGTCTTGTGCTATGGTATTATGAAGTAACGCTCCTGGAAACATATTCCGCTGTGACCTATTTTTGGGGGTGTTACAGATTGGTATCAGAGCCAAAGTTATAGAGAACTAGGTTGCATATCTTACCTAGACTATAACCATTTTCAACGATCACATTTTCAAAAGATTTTAACGGGACATACATACACTGTTTGTTGCATTAGTTGGTCATACTAGATGCTTACATGATTCATATACGTGTTCATATTATAGTACGTATATTACTATGAGGGTCTTACACACATATATATACATGGATGTGTTTACATTCTTTCACACATGTTCTACAATTATTTATATAAGGGTTATTTATATAAATACTGGAACATTTCTTTAGGCAAGGTAGTACTGTAAGCTCGTAAGTCCTAAACATTATCAAACATTACTTTACCTTACATGATACCATTATTTATTTATGTCATGAGGCATTTCATTTCGTCGTGTCACGTATCCATTCATGCAATGAGTACATACTCATCTTTACCATACACCATCTTACATCACGTTTATCATCCATACTGCACGCATCTTGCATGGTTTCATATAAAGACGACTTATATAAACTTTTGTTCGTGTAGGTTATGGATGTACCCATTATTCCCATCTCTGTTTATTCCTCTGAGGGAAATTTCGAAGATGCTATTGACATTGGTTTAGATGTTGACCACCCAGTACCCATCGCTGCAGATGCTTTTCCTGCAGTGACTATTGCTACGATACTAGCCAGTCTTGGGGAGGATATTTGAGGCATTCATGAGTATTTGCAAGGGGTGCCCATCGAGGAGGAGATGAGTATATTGAGGTTCAGGATAGGTATGGCCAAAGCAGAGAATGCTTCTCTGCGTGGTAAGATTAGGACCATAGAGGCTATCGAGACGGTTACTCATAGCCAAGAGAGGAGGACTCGTAGGGAGATGGAGCGACAGTTGGCTTTAGTTCAGGAGTCACAGCGACAGGACCTAGAGAATTTCAGGAAGCTCTAGGAGTTAGTCACCAGTCAGCTCGGACGTCACCCATAGACACCTTGTTTTAGGAATTATGTATTAGCTTGTATTGGAAGTTGTAGTATCAAGAAAACTATGTAGTATCTTGGAGGGAAAACAATGAAACCCACTATCTATCGAATTATCGTATTATGAAAATTTTGCCAATTTTACTTTAATTCCCTAAATTAGTTGTGCAACCCACTCTCTCAAATATCATGAAATCATAACGTTATTTTGACAAAAATGAGCAATGCATTGTTAATCCTCAATTATACATAGCTTGATCACCTATGCATAATTCAGGAAGGACCATGCCCATGCTGAGAGTAGTCACCTTAAAACTTCTTGTCAAGAGACAATTTTCTATTTATATCAAGTTTTTGTGTTGCAGTTATTCATTAAAATGTAATCTCACGAAAGAACCAAATAAACAATAATAATCACTAAGTAAACTCTTACACCACCTTACTATATAAAGTCGGCATCATAAAAAAAAGGTTATAACTGTCACGTTAAGCCAAATGGAATGAATAAGCCACTAGGAGCCGAGCCTTAGACGCAACAATAAATATTAAACCAACGTCACTAATCTTGAACGCTCAAGATAAAGCAATTTAGAAGGGGAATGCAAACGAGTTACTAAGCATGGTAACGAAATATTCGAAAGACATAAATAAAAATAACAAATAAATTTGTTGCCACAACACCCGTTTATTATCTTAGAAATAAGATTACATAAGGATATAAAGGAAATACAAGTTTTATTACAACCCTCCCCTAGCAATAATATCTATTCCTTCCAAAAGAGATCCATGTCGATAGTTATATGTTTTGTTACATCATTTCGCCTTAGTCAACCCTGTAGTCTATATTTATCTTTGTGTTGAAATTTCTGGCTACCTAAGTCTATGGTTTAGGAAAATGGTTCGAAGATTGGCACTTCCGTTGAAGACATATGATTATGATCATTAAAGACCCCCCGGTATTGTCACTTTCGATACTGTTTATCTCAAGTGGGGGGATATGTTATTTATGTCCAGGAGTATAATAAAAATAAAAAAGGAAAAAGGTGGTGCAACTATAAGCCACCTAATGTGAAAACTCCTGAGGTTGGCTACGTGTTATAAAACCAACTAAGTATAAAGGTGGTGCAACTATAAGCCACCTAGTGATTTTGAGGATGGTGCAACTATAAGCCATCCGATGTTATTGTAACAATCCGTATTTTCAGGTCATTGTACGTCATCGATAAATTCACTATTTATTTTTAGTATTGTACGCGTTGCTTTTAAATTGAAATCGTTAAGTTAAATCGCGTAAGCTAAAAATTATTGTTCAATGTAAATGGGCATCAAACAATAAAATGTTTACATCAAGCAAGTGTTAGATAATTATTTAGAGTATAATTATTAACTTTGCATCTTTTATTTTTATTGGTTAGGTAAAGTGGTTACGTTTCGTAATTTAATGCATTTGGGCATACCCGAAAGCACCAATACCTATCTATACTCAACCAAATACCCACAATTATACCCAATACTTAAAAATTTCATAAATTCCTTATCTATATACATTCATGGCCGGATATAGAGTTAAAAACACAAAGAAGATATTTATTTTTTAATCTAACACATGTTATAAACAATTACAAGCAAACTCTCTTACACACCATGCCATTCTTACACACTTCCATATATTCTTACACAAAACCCATACATTTCTTACACCCTAGTCATTCAAACCTCAAACCATGGTTAAGTTAAGTTGACCTTGGTTAGTTAGTTCATGCTATAAAAACCACATTAAGCAAGTAACTTCATACACTTCATTTACTTAAGCAAAAACTCACAATCTCTCTTGTTCTTTCTCTCCCTAGCCACGGCCAACAATCAAAACCCTAAACAATCCATACAAATTTTATTTACAACATACACAAGTGTTCTAACAACATATCTAAGATATACCAAGAAGGTTTGAAGGTTTAGTTTAGAGTTTAAAAGGGGTTAAACAAGCAAGGATCAAGATTAGGGTTTCCATTGAAATTAGGGTTTTCAAGGTCTTAGAAGCTAGGGTTTGTGTGCTAAACAAGGGCTTAGATCATATTTTTTTTATCATATTACATCATATTAAGGTTATCTAAAAACCCTAATCTCTTTACATTCATGATTTTATGTGTATATAATGGTTATATAGTTAATCACCATCTAGGAAACATATTTACATGTAAAATTGATTTTTACTTATAATTATGGTATAATATACTTTTACATATGTTATATGGATGTTAATATCATGTGGGAATGGAAGTATAAGTAATGTACAAGTTTGGTTTATGTATGAAAAGTGTATATAAACAAGTTACCTAAAAAGTATACTTTTTTAAAGTTTATGAACAAATAAGTATGTAGACTTATGGATCTTGTGATTCTTGGACAATATTTGGATAAATGATGGACTAAGGACCTTAAGTATGTGAGACATGTGATATTAAGTATTGTAATGGATTTGTAACAAGTGTACTAAACTAAAAAGTTACAAAAACTAGTTTAAACACATTTTTAGCAAAAAGATCAAAAGGGGCTGTTGAAATTCAAAAAATAAAGCATTTATTTTATATTTTTATAAAATAATAAATCTCATGAGGATTCCAAAAATGTAAGTAACTCGAAAAACCGATTTATAACGAATGAGATACGTAATTTACAAGTTACGCGATAATAAACGCGTTTATAAAAGAAATTTTATAAAAACTTTTTAAGTTTCACTTCTGATATATACAAATGGTTATTTTTCTCAGATAGTAAATATTTTTAGGATTCCAAAACATTAAGAATCAAAATTTTATGATCAATAACAAAGGAGTTATGAATTACGCAAGTTTACGATAATAAATACTTTTATAAAAATAATTTTATTAAAGTTACTGTTCACATCAGATATTTATATTTTGAAAACATCATTAACTTGATAGAACTTTTAATTACGAAGACGTGCTCGAAAGAATCACTAAAATCAGAGTTAAAACGAATAAAATACGACGTTTACGAGTTTACGATAACTAAATTTATAAAAATAAATTTATAAACGTCCATGAATAGTAAAAACCACTATTCACCAGGGGACTCAAAAGATGAAAATGTAATATTTTGATACATCGTCTTAATACAAAAGCGTGGACGTAAGAAACATACCAAACAGGCTTAAAACGAGAAAGATACGCACTATTTTATACTTGTGCACTATTTTCTGACGTGAATAGTGTTGGTTTGTTTTTAATATAAATTTTTGAGAAAAATTTTAGAATCACTTACATAATATTTATACATGTCTTAAACTTTATAAATATATTCTATAAGGGCGATTGAACTATTTATTCGATTATACGAGTACAATTACACGATTATTAATTATCAAATGCGATTCAAATGTTATTTTACAAACGCAACTAGATGGTGATGTAGCTATATAGAATTATATATGGTATTAGTTAACTAAATTTCTTTGTACTCATACAACCTATAATGAATTAGGTTGCATTCGGACGTTTTAGTGGCGCATTTTCTATTATGTGATATACGTTGTTATTCATTCACTCGAGGTGAGTTTATATCCCCACGTTTTACTTGTTTTGCATATACTTTACAACTTTTAGGGTGAGAACATGCTTGTTACCAACTTCATTTACATGATGGGTTTGAATTTATTACATGTGCATTTACAATTTGTTTTACAAACCGGTCTACATACTCAATTACTTATTTTGGGATGATATACATTGCTTGTTTCACTTTATTTTTTAAAACAAGGACATTACTTTACTTTTACCCAAATGATTACGGATTAGCTTAAGCGGATTGAACTGTTAATTACTCAGAGGGTAAGCGCGAATGTTATGAAATAGATCTATTCGGGTGTGACAGCCATGTTCGGGTGATTAGCTGTCACTAGAGACGAACGTTATAGCATGTCGTAGCACAACATTTATATGAACATGAACACTTATAGTGCCTTGAATAAAGTGGCATATATATGAGTTTACGTAGCAGCTTCATGAACTTGGAGTAATCGTAATCATTGTTTTATACACACAGGAATATTTACGTTGCCTTGAATAAATTGGCAATACATACTTTGAACAATAGGGGTCCAATTATACATACGTTTTTGTGACTATTTAGGGATTGAAATGGTCATGCATACTTTACAACTCTTTGATTTCCAACATTTATACATACATTTTTGAGGATTATACAAGGATTGGAACGGTCATACATATTTTACGAACTTTGGTTCAACATTTATACTTAAACCAACCTATGAACTCACCAACTTTATGTTGACACTTTTTAAGCATGTTTTTCTCAGGTGAATTAGATGCTTGGCTTATGTGATGTGCATTGGAGTCTAAATAATTCAAGATTTCCTTTCAAACGACACAGTTAGAGGTCGTTCTCTCATGACTTGAGCAATGGTATTATGAAGTAACGCTCCCGGAAACATATTACAATGCGGCCCATTTTTAGGGGTGTTACAGATTGGTAATCAGAGCCAAGGTTATAGATAACTAGGTTGCATTTTACCTAGACTATAACCGTTTTACAAACATTGCATCCTACAAAAAGGTTTTAACGGGACATACATACACTGTTTGTTGCATTAATTGGTCATACTAGATGCTTACATGATTCATATACGTGTTCATATTATAGTACATATATTACTATGAGGGTCTTACGCATATATATACATAGATGTGTTTACATTCTTTCACAATATACTCTACAATTATTTATATAAGGATTATTTATATAAATACTAGAACATTTCTTTAGGCAAGGTAGTACTATAAGCTTATAGGTCCTAAACATTATGAAACATTACTTTACCTTACACGGTACCATCATTTAATTATAACACGAGGCATTTCATTTCGTCGTGTCACGTATCCATTCATGCAATGAGTGCTTATTCATCTTTACCATACACCATCTTACACCATGTTTATCATCCATACTGCACGCATCTTGCATGGTTTCATATAAAGACGAATTATATAAACTTTTGCTTGTGCAGGTTATGGATGCACCCACTATTCCTGGCTCTGCTGATTCCTCTAAGGGAAATTTCAGAGATGATATTGAAATTGGTTTGGATGTTGTCCACCTAGTACCCGTCGCTGTAGATGCTTTTCGTGTAGTGACTATTGTTGCGATACTAGCCAGTCATGGGGAGGCTATTCGAGGCATTCATGAGTATTTGCAAGGGGTGCCCATCGAGGAGGAGATGAGTACATTGAGGTTCAGGATGGGTATGGCCAAAGCGGAGAATGATTCTCTACGTGGTAAGATTAGGACCATGGAGGCTATCAAGACGGTTACTCGTAGCTAAGAGAGGAGGACTCGTAGGGAGATGGAGCGAAAGTTGGCTTCAGTTCAGGAGTCATAGCGACAGGACCGAGAGAACTTCAGGAAACTCCAGGAGTTAGTCATCAGTCAGCTCGGACGTCACCCATAGACACCTTGTTTTAGGAATTATGTATTAGCTTGTATTGGAAGTTGTAGTATCAAGAAAACTATGTAGTATCTTGGAGGGAAAAAAATGAAACCCACTATCTATCGAATTATCGTATTATGAAAATTTCACCAATTTTACTTTAATTCCCTAAATTAATTATGCAACCCACTCTCTCAAATATCATGAAATCATAATGTTATTTTGACAAAAACGAGCAATGCATCGTTAGTCCTCAATTATACATAGCTTGATCACCTATGTATAATTCAGGAAGGACCATGCCATGCGGAGAGTAGTCACCTTAAAACTTCTTGTCAAGAAACAATTTTCTATTTATATCAAGTTTTATGTGCATATTCATAAAAGGTATTTATCATGAGGAACCAAACTAATAATCATAAAAACTAAGTAAACTCGTACACCACCTTACTATATAAAGACAAAAAAAAGTTATAACTGACACGTTAAGCCGAAGGGAACGAATAAGCCACTATAAGCCGAGCCTTGGTCGCCACAATAAATATTAAAACAATGTCAATCTTGAACACTCAAGTTAAAGCGATTTGGAAGGGAAATGCAAATGAGTTACCAAGCGTGGTAACGAAATTATCGAAAGACAAATAAAAATAGCAAGTAGATTTATTGCCACAACATCCGTTTATTATCTTAGAAATAAGATTACATAAGAACATAAAGGAAATACAAGTTTTATTACAACCCTCCCCTAGCAATAATATCTATTCTTTCCTAAAGAGATCTACGTCGATAGCAAGAACGATGAGGGCACGAGAATCGCTAGAATAAAGGTCAAATACTGAAATTCTTCTTCGTATGGGACATAGGCAAGATAAATGTTGAGTGCTACCACGCTCGCCATCGCCAAGAGTATAATGATATGCAACATTTTTGAGGATTGGATAAGAGAAATTTTAAGTGAAAGATTTAGTGTTGTGTGGAGAAATGGAGGATAAAATTTTGGTATTTAAAGGGAAGGGGTGACCGTTGGTCAATATTCAGTGACCGTTGGAGTCACTGTTCATGACCGTTGGGGTCACTGTTCATAAAAAAAAAATTACCCATACCTCTTCATTAACACCATTCCGGAAGGCAACTCAAACTGAATTTTGAGACAAAATTATTTTAACAGGAGGTGACTGTAACAATCCGTATTTTCAGGTCATTGTACGTCGTCGATAAATTCACTATTTATTTTTAGTATTGTACGCGTTTGCTTTTAAATTAAAATCGTTAAGTTAAATCGCGTAAGCTAAAAAATATCGTTCAATGTAAACGGGCATCAAACAATTAAATGTTTACATCAAGCAAGTGTTAGATAATTATTTAGAGTATAATTATTAATTTTGCATATTTTATTTTTATTGGTTACGTTTCGCAATTTAATGCATTTAGGCATACCCGGAAACACCAATACCTATCTATAGTCAACAAAATACCCACAATTATACCCAATACTTAAAAATTTCATAAATTCCTTATCTATATACATTCATGGCCGGATATATAGTTAAAAACATAAAGAAGATATTTATTTTTCAATCTAACACATGTTATAAACAATTACAAGCAAACTCTCTTACACACCATGCCATTCTTACACACTTCCATACATTCTTACACAAAACCCATACATTTCTTACACCCTAGTCATTCAAACCTCAAACCATGGTTAAGTTAAGTTGACCTTGGTTAGTTAGTTCATGCTATAAAAACCACACTATGCAAGTAACTTCATACACTTTATTTACTTAAGCAAAAACTCACAATCTCTCTTGTTCTTTCTCTCCCTAGCCACGGCCAACAATCAAAACCCTAAACAATCCATACAAATTTTATTTACAACATACACAAGTGTTCTAACAACATATCTAAGATATACCAAGAAGGTTTGAAGGTTTAGTTTAGAGTTTAAAAGGGGTTAAACAAGCAAGGATCAAGATTAGGGTTTCCATTGAAATTACGATTTTCAAGGTCTTGGAAGCTAGGATTTGTGTGCTAAACAAGGGTTTAAATCATATTGTTCATCATCTTACATCATATTAAGGTTATCTAAAAACCCTAATCTCTTTACATTCATGATTTTATGTGTATATAATGGTTATATAGTTAATCACCATCTAGGAAACTTATTTACATGTAAAATGGATTTTTACTTATGATCATGGTATAATATACTTTTACATATATTATATGGATGTTAATATCATGTGGTAATGGATGTATAAGTAATGTATAAGTGTGGTTTATGTATAAAAAGTGTATATAAACAAGTTACCTAAAAAGTGTACTTGTTAAAGTTTATGAACAAATAAGTATGTAGACTTATGAATCTTGTGATTCTTAGATAATATTTGGACAAATGATAGACTAAGGACCTTAAGTATGTGAGACATGTGATATTAAGTGTTGTAATGGACTTGTAACAAGTGTACTAAACTAAAAAGTTACAAAAACTTGTTTAAACACATTTTTTGCAAAACGATCAAAAGGGGCTGTTGAAATTCAAAACATAATGCATTTATTTTATATTTTTATAAAACACTACATCTCATGAGGATTCCAAAAATATAATAAACTCGAAAAACTAATTTATAACGAAGGAAATATATACAAATGGTTATTTTTCTCAGATAGTACATATTTTTAGGATTCCAAAACATTAAGAATCATAATTTTATGATCAATAACAAAGGAGTTATGAATTACGCAAAGTTTACGATAATAAATACTTTTATAAAAATAATTTTATAAAAGTTACTGTTCACATCAGATATATATATTTTGAAAACATCATTAATTTGATAGAACTTTTAATTATGAAGACGTGCTCGAAAGAATCACTAAAATCAGAGTTAAAACGAATAAAATACAACGTTTATGAGTTTACGATAACGAAATTTATAAAAGTCCATGAACAGTAAAAACCACTGTTCAACAGGGGACTAAAAATATAAAAATGTAATATTTTGATACATCGTCTTAATACAAAAGCATGGACGTAAGAAACATACCAAACTGGCTTAAAACGAGAAAGATACACACTATTTTATACTTGTGCACTATTTTCTAACGTGAATAGTGTTGGTTCGTTTTTAATACAAATTTTTGCGAAACATTGTAGAATCACTTACATAATATTTATACATGTCTTAAACTTTATAAATATTATTATACAAGGGCGATTGAACTATTTATTCGATTATACGAGTACAATTACACGATTATTAATTATCAAATGCGATTCAAATGTTATTTCACAATTTCACAAACACAATTAGATGGTGATGTAGCTATATAAAATTATATATGGTCTTAGTTATTCAAAGTACTTAGTACTCATACGACCTATACTTAATTAGGTTGCATTCGGACACTTACGTGACGCGCATTTTCTATTCTATGATATACGTTGTTATTCATTCACTCGAGATGAGTTTATAGCCTCACGTTTTACTTGTTTTGCATATACTTTACAACTTTTGGGTTGAAAACATGCTTGTTACCAACATCATTTACATGATGGGTTTGAATTTATTACATGTGCATTTACAATTCGTTTTACAAATCGGTCTACACACTCAATTACTTATTTTGGGATGATATACATTGCTTGTTTTAGTTTATTTTTGAAAACAAGGACATTACTTTACTTTTACCCAAATGATTACGGATTAGCTTAAGCGGATTGAACTGTTAATTACTCGTAGGGTAAGCGTGAATGTTATGAAATAGATCTATTCGGGTATGACAGCCCTGTTCGGGTGATTAGCTATCACTGGAGAAGAACGTTATAGCATGTCGGAGCACAACATTTATACGAACATAAACACTTACGGTGCCTTGAATAAAGTGGCATATATATGAGTCTACGCATTAGCTTCATGAACTTAAAGTAATCGTAATCATTGTTTTATACTCACATGAATATTTACGTTGCTTTGAATAAAGTGGCAATACATACTTTGAACAATGGGGGTCTAACTATACATACGTTTTTGTGACTATTTGGGGATTGAAAGTGTCATGCATATTTTACAAATCTTTGATTTCCAACATTTATACATACATTTTTGAGGAACATACAAGGATTGGAACGGTCATACATACTTTACGAACTTTGGTTCAACATTTATACTTAAACAAACCTATAAACTCACCAACTTTATGTTGACACTTTTTAAGCATGTTTTTCTCAGGTGAATTAGATGCTTGGCTTATGTGATGTGCATTAGAGTCTAAGTAATTCAAGGTTTCCTTTCAAACGACACAGTTAGAGGTCGTTCTCTCATGACTTGAGCAATGGTATTATAAAGTAACGCTCCTGGAAACATATTCCGCTATGGCCCATTTTTGGGGGTGTTACAGTTATGAAGAATGGGTTAGCACGCTCCGCAAGATCTCATTATTAGCTAACCCACTGTGAAGATATGATCAAGTTTTCGTACTTGAAGACTTGGACTATGGATGGACAATAGCCAGTTATGGATACCTTAGACTATATATGACTATTTGTTTTGTGTTTTATCTTAAGACCAATTAAATGTGTATCACATGTCTATCCTAACCCTTATATACCCAATAAACCTATATTATGTCACCCATGTTGCCTTTAAGAATTATTTAGACCCTAACTCTAACTGGTGCAGACTTGTGTACTCTCCAAGCTTATGATAGAATACATACTATGACTGTGCAGATGAGCAATCACCTTGAAAATGAACACTTAGACTAGTTGAGAGTTGAGTGATTTTTAATCCCCTTTTCGTAAGGTGTTCGGCCTTCATGTTTCTAGCATAAGTCTTTTATAGATTCATTTCTTTGAGTTAAATTAGAGAATCTTTTTATAAACCATTCTAACAGGTCTACTTGAGGGCAAGCAGAAGTTAAGTGGGGGGATATTTGATAACAACTTGTTGATCCCTTCTTGACAGATCTTACTTAGCTTGTTAAAGCTTAGTTATCTTGGAAAGATCCAAGACAACTATAGTAGAAACTAAGATTGATAATATCACAAACTATGCGGAATCTATTTTGCAATACTAAGAAGAACAATGAAACAGTAAAAACAAGATCTAAACTTTCAATATATTGAGTACTATTTTGAGTTACAAAATAGCTATGAATACTAACTATGATTGCTACGCAAACTATGAATACTAATATAAAAATTAATATCTAGATCTATGCCTTAGGGTTCCTTTTATACACCAAGGAAACCCTATTGGGCTTACAAAACGCATTACATGATCATGCATATCTATTCCTAATATATCTCATGCATATCACATAAGCAGTACTAACTATTATAACTAACAGTATTAACTATTATAACTAACAACACTAACATTTTGTATTGGCAGTACTAACTATAACACTAACAGTACTAACTTAGCTTGGCAGTACTAAGTCTTCTCTTAGCAGTACTAAGTTGAACCAGTAGTAAAAACTTGTAGAAGCCCTTAATTCCCAACAAGCATCACAAAAAGTACCCAACCAACAACCAAATATGAAAATCTAAGTAAGACGGCCAAGTAGGCTAGTCATGAATACCGTGTTGTCATGTGCATCATGGCGGGCTTCAAAAACCATCTCATTCAACCTCCTAAGCATCTGAGAAGCTCAAATGCCATTTCACTTTCATGATCAACTTCTAGTCTTTTATTTAACATCCTTGAAAGCATTTCGTAAGTAAGAGGATATTTATTTTCTATCATCATGTGAATAGCAATTCCATTATCCATCAACAATACATGAACTCCACATGAGTCAAATAATCTCCAGCTTATCAAGTTGTAACCTTGTTGATTCCTCTAGACTTCATCTTCCTCACAAGGCTCAAATAATGTCTTCAGATCTCCCCAAAGCAACAAGTCATATCCTTCTGGACTTGTTGTATCATACCTTTCTTTTACCAGTCTGTGTAGATCCATCACATCTTGTTTGTTAAAGTCATCAAGCATTTTACTGAATATTTTGTATTCTTAGAACTTCCATCTGCTCTGATGATTTGATAATACATCATGTTTTCAGTCAAAATGTGTGTCTTCCAATCAACTATTGGATATTTAGTAGCCAAGGATTCAACATCAATAGCAATGTCATCCCCTTGAACTATATCCAAACAAGCTCTAAGCTCCTCCTTTTCAGCATCATCTTGTAGTTTTTTTTCTTGACACTCTCTTCATCATGTTCTGCTCTTGGTCTCTTCTTACTACTTTTTGCTTGCTTGCTACTGCTATTATCTTACTTTCTACTGTCATTACTCATAGGAACAAAATCATTAATCCATTGTTGTTCCTTCTTGTATAACTTCTGAATTTCTTCAAAACTCTTGCTCTTCAGCTGATTGTGAGTGTACTTGCCCATGTGTTTCAGATAAGTAATCATCTAGTTTCTGAGTTGAGTTCTGGTTGGTGGTCTGTTTCTAATCTCCGCTGCTCTCTGGGCTGCAAAGATCTTCCTTGCTGTAATGGTTTCCACCAAGAATCTAGCCTGTTCATCAACAGAAAATATGTTCTCTTTCTTGTTCTTGAAGTCTTGCAGCTAGCAACTCATCAGCATCCATCCTTTCTTTAACACCTTCCATTTGTTCAATCAATGCAGCATCCTTGGCCTCTTGTTTTGTAGCTCTTTCCCTAGCAATCCTTTGCTCTCTCTCAAACTGTGCTTATTCTTCTTCAACAACCATGAGCTAGCTCTTCCAACACCTGAATATGAGCTTTTCTAGTGTTTCTTTAGAGTAGGTTCAGGCTCCACCATCTTGCCTTTACCTTTGTCTTAGCTTTGTACTGTTGGTACCAGTGTTGCTCTCATTGGTTCTTCTTCAATATTACGAATCATTACTGAGGTTATCCTTGGTCTTGCACTCCTAATAGCCATAAGTGTATCAACAATAGTTGTCATCTCGTCTTCAAAAATATCCCCAGTAGTACTTGTAGAAGGACCAGCAACACTAACATTAATACTAGCAGTATTCAGTGTATCCCCAGCAGTAGTAATTTATTCAGCAGTACTACCATCTTTAATATTCTCCATTGCATCATCAAGCACATCAAAGTCAATATCTTTATGCATTGGCTTTATCTTGTCACTTTTCCTCCACTGTTTGGATACATTCTCCTTATCTAAACCTTTTCTCCTGGAGGTACCAATCTTGAAGAGCTTCATCCCTGGAGTTCTTGCCCTTAGTGCCTTTTCTAATCTTTTAACTTTATTTTGCAGCTTATTGATCACCAAGTCTTGAGCAGTCTTTGATTTTCCAAGGCAAGAACCCTGTTTGACAAATTTGTACAAATGGCCATCAATTCATTTATGTTAGGTCTACCCTCATCACTTCCAGGTGTGTGACCTCCTGAGAGAGGTGAATCATGGGGTGTTGGTGGTACAAAATCTGTTAAATCCTGTTGTTCATTCCTTTTCTCATCACTTCTGGGTGTGTTAACTCCTGGGAGAGGTGAATCATAAGAATGTTTAGATTCCCTCTCAGACCTATCTAACCAAAAATGGGATGCAATAAAAAAAAAAAAAACCCCGCCCCCTATGGCTTTCTAGTCACCTGATTCTAGTCACCTGAAACCAATTTCCTGAGAAATAGGATCATTAGACATTGCCGTGGATTGGGTCTTAAGTTTATGTTACCAACTGTAAGCAAACTAAGATATAGTAAGTAATTAGGAAAATTCACAAAAAGAATTCACCCCCAAAATTACCTCAGCTTATTGGATGATAAGCCAAACTTGGATGGGCTTATGGACACCACTAGCTTATCTTTGATAAGCTGGAATTGTAGATCAGCTTTTTAAAGCTTTCTTTGCCTTGTTTAAGCAAGAGTTTTTTTAAGTTTCCATTTTTCAAATTTTAGCTTATTTACTGTTCAACTGCTTATTTGTGCTTATTTATTTCTTATATCTGCTTGTTTATGCTTATTAATAATGTTTAGTGCTTAAAATACTTAGGTTGTAGTTTAGAATTTAATTGTGCAAGATTTTCTTAAAATCTGTCATTTTAGCTTAAAAAGTAGCATAATCTGTTCTTGCTTAATCTAGTGCTTATTTGTAGTTGAAATCTGCTTAATATTGATAGTATAACCTATTGAACATTTGGTATTTGGAAAATTTAGCTTAAATCAGTTTGAATCAAATTAAAATATCAAGAATGGTTTTTAAAGGGGTGTTTGGTTTAACTGTGTTTATAGGTTAAAATGAGTCAAAATTTTGTTTTGACACTTGGGTCATCTTAGTTTAACTTGAATTGATCCTCAAATTCTGTTTAACAAAAGTTTTCAAGGGTAGAAACTTACTTTTATGGTTTTGTGAACTTAGAGTTAAAAATGTGAACTCATAAGCTCATTTAATCAGCCCATGTGATTAAATCTTTGAAACTTATGATTTTGTGATGTTTTTGTGCTTGTTTAAGTGTTAAAACAAGTTTTTGTGCTAGTGTAGTTTTTGTTTTTATCAAAATATGTCAAAATTTTGCTAAGTGTCTTTTTAAGTAAAAAAACTGCTTTTTCATTTGGCTTTTATGTCTTATTTTGAATTTCAAAATGCTTTTTGAAAGATGATACTTGTTCTTTGAGGTCTAATCTTAATCTGTTTCAAGGTCCTAAGTCCATAAGGATCTGTTTGTTTGCTTATTTTTAAGCTTAAAAGTAGGCTTTTAAAAAGTTAAAAAAAATTTTAAGTGTGAAGTCTGTGTGAACAGCTCTTTTCATAAGCCTTTTTCAGGGCTTATCTGAAATTCAAACTCTTTTCTCTTTGATGAGTTAGGTAGATTATAGCCATAAGGATCCTTTTTCTAGCTTAAAAATAAGCTAGAAAAGTGTCCCTTGGCTGTTTGGCTAGCAAATTTTGGCCAAATAGCTTATTGGCTTTTTAGACCTTTTCAGCTTGTTTGATTGCTTAATTTCTGTTTATATGTGCTTATTAGGTCTGTCTAGTTTACTACATTTGCTTATTTTCCTGTGCATTGTGCTTATTAGTCAAAAATTAAGCCCATAGTTAGCTCTTTTTCATTTAGAGTTTAAAAAGTAAATTGTCAACTGTTGTGGCTTATTGCTGGCTTATTTTTAGGTTTTAAAAAAAGTGTTTTTCTTAAAGTTGGTTATTTTTGTTTAATTTATAAGTTTGTAAAAAGAAAAATAAAAAAAAATGTTTTTAAAAAAGGAGAGGCTACAGGTTTTGAACCTGTGACCTCCCCCTTCACCAAGCCAACATATTTAACACACTCTCTCTAAACCATCAGCACCAGATAGGGACATCTGCTAGTTTTTCCCACATTTATTTTTTAAACCCATTTTGGCCCATTAAGTAATAAGCCACTTCGTAGCTTATTCCAGCTTATTTCGAGCTTATTTGGTAAGCTGGCTTATCCAGCTTATTTTTCCTTAACAATTAGGACTTTTGTGCAATTTTTTAGAATTTTCCAAACTCATTTGTTATTTTTTATTATTTTTCGTAGTTTAAAATTTTAAAAAGTCATTTAAAAATAGTAAATTAATTCAGAAAAATATAAAAAAATAGTTTTTAGTTTTATAAATATTATTTTGAGGTTTACAAAGTTTAAAATCATTTTCATCATTTTTAGATTTTAAATTTCATTTTTAGCTTTTTAATTTAAGTTTAGAAATTAGTTTTAAATTATAAAAAGTAGTTAAAATAGTTTTCTTAGTTATTATAATATTTTAGACTTTTCTAAAGTAGAAAATCATTTTTTGGAATTTTTAGGTATTAATTTGTCATTTTCTAGAATTTTAAATAAATTAAATAGGTTTTTAATTCATAAAAAATTATTAAAAAGTCAAAAAAATATAATTCCTTTTTAGAAAATTTTCTTTTATCATTTTAGAGGTTTAGAAACTAAGTTTGCATTTTTAGGGTTAATTTTGATTTAGTTGATAATTTAGACGCGTTTTTAGATTCCCGATAATTGATTTCTTTGTTAATTGCCTTAGTTGTTAGAATAGAATGCCTTATTTGTCTTTCCCGTAGATTTAGAAATCAAATCCAATCAAATCTTGCTCCATTCAAACATCAAATATCAAACCGACTTTCGACTCTTAAATTTGCACTCCTCGTTGGGAAAAACGACCCGGGAATATCATATACTACTCGGATTTCATTGATTTTCTTTCTTTAAACCTTTTCAAGGGTCACTTGATTTGGTTGGGTTAATATAAGTAGTATATTATATATATTATTTATATACGACCTTAAAGCTAGAAGTCACCTACTAACATCAAAAGCCTTTGTGAGAAGATCTACAACATTGTGGTCTGTGTGAATCTTGATCACTTGAATCAACTTCTTCTCATAAGAATCTATGATGAAATGGTGCCTAATCTTTATGTGCTTGGTTTTAGAGTGAAACACTGGATTTTTCACAATACAGATTGTACTTTCATTATCAATGTAAATCTTGGTGTTCATAAAGTTGAACCCATAATCAAGCATTTGATTTTAAATCCATAACACCTGTCCACAACAATTAGCAGCAACTTACTCTGCTTCAGTTGTTGAGTTGGCAACCACTGTTTGCTTTTTACATTGCCATGAAATCAACCTTTTGCCAAGAAATTGACAACCTCCTGTTGTGGATTTCCTTTCAAGACTAACTCCAACATAATCACTATCTGAAAAAGCTTCCAAGTCAAATGGTGAATCCTTAGGATACCATAGGCCTAATTTGGGTTGACCTTTCAAGTATCTAAAGATCATCTTCATAGCATGAAGATGTGAGACTTTAGGAGTAACTTGGAACCTTGCACAAGCACAAACAACAAACATTATGTCAGGCCTAGAAGCTTCATTGATCTGTATAAGTAAACATCCACATCCTCAGCTTCTTCATCCTTGAGCAATGCCTTGTTAGTCTCAATTGGAGTGCTTGCTGTCTTCATTGTGACAAAATCAAACTTCTTCAATATATCACATACTTGTCTTGACTGATGAAGATTCCATCATCTTTCTGCTTTACCTGCAACCCTAAGAAGAAAGTGAGCTCCCCCATAGAACTCATCTGGAATCTCTTGTGCATCATCTCCTCAAACTCAACACATAAAGGCTTCTTAGTAGACCCAAAGATGATGTCATCAACATACACTTGCACTAACAGGATATCACCTTTGTCCTTCTTGATGAATAAAGTCTTATCTATAGTGCCTCTTCTAAATCCATTTTCTAATAAGTAGGTAGACAAAGTCTCATACCAGGCTCTAGGAGCTTGATGGAGACCATATAAGGCCTTTAATACCTTGTAAACCTTGTCAGGGAACTATGGATATTCAAAGCCAGGAGGTTGACATACATACACCTCCTCTTTAATAGTACCATATAAAAAGGCACTCTTCACATCCATCTGGTACACAATAAACACCATAAATGATGCATAAGCCAAAAATAACCTGATTGCTTCTATCCTAGCAACAGGAGCAAAAACCTCATCATAATTAATGCCTTCTTCTTGGGTGTAACCTTGTGCAACCAGTATTGCCTTGTTTCTAACTACTATCCCTCTCTCATCTTTCTTGTTTCTATAGACCCATTTTGTTCCAATGGCATGCTTGCCTTTGGGTAAAGCAACCAATCTCCAAATCTTCTGTAATCTAAACTGTAGCAACTCATCTTGCATTACTTCTATCCAGCTTGGATCTGTCAAGGCTTGTGTCACCTTCTTAGGTTCTATTTGTGAGAGAAAACAGGCAAATAAGCAGTTTTGATAATCTTTGTGATTTGTTCTCCTCTGCTTTTTGATGTAAGTGACCATAGCATGTTCTTTAGAAATCTTAGTCATCCTCCTTGTTTGAGTAGCTAAATTTATGTCTCCAATGATCTGGTCTTTAGGATGATCTTTGTGTATTCTAGTTGTGGGAATAGGACTGACATTCATGGTGGTTTCTAAGTTGTTAAGGTCAGCCTCTACACCCACATCTTCATCATCATATGCACCACTAAAGATACCAGTATCCTCCAAATCAGGCATGAGAGGATCAGTAGGAAGATCATTAGCATTAGTAAAACTTTGCCCATTAGTACTAACAGATAGACTAATAGTATTATCTTTGTTAGTGCTGTTAGCATAACCTTTCTTCTATTGAACAAGTAATTTATCCAATGCAGCTCTGAAATCTTGCACATTCTGTTCATCTTCTTTATTTGAAGCCCATCCTTCTTTCTCTTGGCCATTTCTTTCACCCTCATTTGATGGTTCTTCATTAGTCTTTTTACCAGCATCATCAGCAACTTGCACCTCTAAAAAAAGCTCTGTGAACTATCAAAAGTACTGGTATCAGAATATATTTGTTGAATATTATCCAGAAGACTTGCATTCTTATTAGATTTGATTCCCTGCAGTAACTGCTCCATAGTTCATAAAAGTTTGTAGTAAATCAATATCAAAGAGCCAATCTGGTCCATTCCCTGCAACATTGGGTTTGTTTTCAAGAAAGTTTATGTGCAGGTTCTCCTCTACTTTCCTAGTTCTAGTGTTAAATACCCTAAAAGCCTTGCTATTTATAGAGTATCCAACAAAGAACCCCTCATCAGCCTTCCCATCAAATTTGCCTAGGGGATCTAAGGTATTAAGAATAGTCACAGGACACCCAAAAGGTCTCATAAAACTTATACTAGGTGGTCTACCATGTAATAGTTCATAAGGTGTCTTGTTGTGAGGCTTGGTCACTAAAACCCTATTCTGAACATAACAAGCAGTACTAACTGCTTCAGCCCAAAATGTAGTAGGTAATAATGAATCTGCTAGCATAGTCCTAGCTGCCTCTATTAGTGTCATATTCTTTCTTTCAGCAACTCCATTTTGTTGTGGAGTTCTGGCAATACTAAACTCCCTCTTAATCCCTTTCATCCTACAGAACTGATTCATGTCATTATTTTTAAACTCAGTTCCATTGTCACATCTGATGATTTTAACCTTATGATTTATTTGGTTTTCTATGCCAGTAATAAAAGTTTTAAGGATTTCACTAGTCTCATCCTTAGTGGCCAAAAAGAAAACCCAACTAAACCTACTATAGTCATCAGTGACAACAAGGCAATATGTCTTGTGATTGATACTCCTTACAGATGTTGGCCCAAATAAGTCCATATGCAACATTTGTAAGGGTTGGCTGATAGAGCTCACAAGCTTGGTCTACAAGAAGCTTTGTGTTGCTTTCCCTTCTGACAAGCAACATAAGTATGGTCATTTTCAAAGAGCTTTGAAGGCAAACCTCTAACAAGGTTTCCCCTCACAAGTTTGTTCATAGTTTTAAAGTTTATATGACTAAGCCTCTAATGTCATAAATTAGACTCATCTATTATAGCCTTTGCAAATAAACAAGTCAAACCTCCTGAAGGAACAACATTCTTTAAATTAAAACTATACATGTTGTTCTGTCTGGGAACTTTAAGCAAGACTTGACTTTCATCAAGTAGCTTAAAGTCAGGAGATAGAACAAGACATTCAGTCTTAGTGAAAAGAACACTGTTTTTCTTGTCACACATTTGTGAGACAGAGAAAAGGTTAAACTTAAGTTCCTTTACAAAGTATACATCTTCAAAGTCTAATTTCTCAGTCCTAATTTTACCTTTTCTAGTAATTTTGTTGGAAACACAAAAAGTGTCGGTCACTTCTAAGTTGTAATAGGTCTTAGCTGGTAGATTGTGTCATGTTAAGTATAGAAGCTAATCCGACCCAAGGCCCATGGGAAGCCCATCATAGCCGATGGGCCGGCCATGATGTAACTGTATAAGCCCTCTCCTAGCCTTGGAGAGGGGTTGGTTGTTTCATTTTCTATATTTTTCCACATAATAACATCATCATCCATTCCATCACTTTCTCTATCTAAACATCACAACCCACATCTCTCTCTTGTTCTTGGTTTTTAGATCATAAGATTACATGTTTCTTCACTTATCTTCACCATCTCTTGCATAAACACATACACCATCATCTCTTAATAAATTATAACGTTACATACCTTACTATTCC
>BQNB010002338.1:0-14623 GCA_026074375.1 Tanacetum coccineum
ATGCATAAAGTTTTATAAACTTCGATCATTGTATATAAACGTAGGTATTTGTTGAAGCGTACGTAAATTTTTAGGGTTTCCGGGAAAACCTAATTGTCATTTATCGCGAAACGTAAACACTTTCACGTATCCGATAAAATAACTTGTGTAATGTTAATAATTATCCTCAAAATAATTACTTAACCCTTGTTTGACGTAAACAATAATTTGCTTGATGCCCATTTACGTTAACTGATTATTTCTTGCTTACGCGATTTAACTTAACGATTTCCATTAAAAACAAACGCGTACAATACAAAAAAATAAATAGCGACTTTATCAACGTCGTACATTGTCCTAAAATATGGGGTGTTATAAAAATTGTTTGAATCAGTCAATTGTTTGTGTGTGTTATTGCTTTAATCGGTTTGTGGTTTGAAATGTTGCTCCAATAGAATTGGGGGAAAAATCGCCCTGAGATTTATGGCTTTGGGGTTTTTTCTTTTCATTAAATGATGTGATAGGAGAATTGTTGTCAGTCCTTGATTATTTTTAATTTTTCAGGTGTCATTTTTTTAGAATTTAAGGTCAAGATGAGTTTTTCAAAAGCTTATTTTATATAGGTTATAGATTAATCAAAGTTAAAAAGAAAAAAGTTGTGTTAGCAAAGTTGTCATGGCTACATACATGGTAAAGTGTTTTTTTATTATGAAGAGAGCTTATATATTTAAAAAGATTTGAAATGGCCTTGATTGTTTAACTCACTCTAAACAGGAAAGTACTCATAACAAATTGATAATGAAAAGCGTTTACATATTCAAGAAGATTTGAAATGGTCTTACTTGTTTGGCATCTTTAAAAGAAATGTGCGATAAATTTGTCTTGAATGCTTAAGAGTTTAAATGCATAAGAAGGATTCAAAAGAATGCATTAATTAGCTTTAAAAAACAAGTATATGTGACACTGATCACATTAAAAGATTTGTATGAGAAGGATTAAACAAAGATTAAATAGTTTCCATCTATTTTAAAAGGATAAAGATCCCCTCATGTTCATTTGAACATGAGAGGTAATGTTGTGTTTTATGTGATTTTACATTTGATTATTTAATTCAAATGTACAATTTCATAAAACACAACATTACCTCTCATGTTCAAATGAACATGAGATGATCTTTTTCAATTTTAAAATGAGCACCGAAAGTGAAGCACACAATTGTATTGTAGTTTCCATGACTCTTTTCACAATCCTACAAAAATTATAAAATCAAAACCAACGCCACAAAGTTTATTAAATAATCATTACAAAACGCAACCGAGTTTATCATCATCTTATATTAAAAATATGTTAATTTGAACACATATTACTCTCCTTGTTTTCCTCTCAATCAAAGATCCATCCTTATCTCCAGCCCATTGACTACCAATTACAGTTGTCACACATTTATTAGTTACCTTTTTAAGCATTCGTTATTGCCTATTTAGGCTTGTAAACTTCTTGTAACCATGGATCAAGTGTGTGATAATATACACAAAAGCTTAGATCAAATCTTTTATGGTATCAGAGCAGTGATCATCACGCTCTATTCAAAATTAAAACCCCAAACATCCTTTTCATCATCTTGCTGATATGGGGGACGATGGAAAGAAAGAAAACACCAAAACTGATGCTACACAACCAGATCATAACTCACCATACAATCTTCACCCATCTGATTATCCGAGGTAGATGCATGTCAACGATGCATTAATCGACATCAATTATCTTGATTGGGTCCAAGAGATGGAAAACTTCTTGTTCGCCAAAAACAAGATGGGTTTCATCAATGGAACCATCAAAAGGCCAGAAGCCGGCGATGCAAAACAAATGGCATGGATGCGATGTGACGCGATGATCAAGGGATGGCTCACAACAGCCATGGAGAAAGAGATCCGAGGAAGTGTGAAGTACGCCACTTCGGCATCGGAAATCTGGAAGGATCTTCAGGAATGGTTTAGAAAGGAAAGTGCATCGCGTGCATATGAATTGAAGCAGGCGTCTAGAAATTGGTATCAAAAATTCATGTCGGCCCTCTTACAACTCAATTATAAACAATCTGCCGCGGATCACTCACTTTTCATCTATAATAAAGGAAAGGTTTTTGTCACCGCCCTCATATATGTAGATGACGTCATCATGGCAGGAAACGATGAAGACCAGATCAAAGAAACAAAGAAATTTTTAAATGAGAAGTTTAGCATCAAAGATCTCGGGCCGCTAAAATACTTTCTTGGGATCGAAGCTGCAAGAACCAAAGACGGGATAGTGCTAAGTCAACAAAAATACACTCTTGACTTCCTAGAGGACAGTGGAATGCTTGGATGTAGACAATGCACCTTCCCGATGGAACCGAACATAAAGCTTGATAAGGGAGAAGATGATGTTCGTATTGATGCTAGCAAGTACCGAAGATTAGTTGGGCGATTACTCTACCTCCAAGCCACTAGGCCATATCTTGCCTACTCGGTAAATGTTCTAAGCCAGTTTGTTTCAGACCCTCATCAGATGCACATGGATGCTGCCATGAGAGTCCTACGCTACCTAAAGGCAACACCAGGGCAAGGCATTTTTTTTCCAAAGGAAGGTGGTACGGATTTAGTAGCTTACTGTGATGCGGATTGGATGAGGTATTCACTTACATAACGATCAAGAACAGGGTACGTTCTACTGTTAGGGGGAGCTCCCATTTCATGGAAATCAAAGAAGCAATCTGTCGTTTCTCGCTCCTCGGCTGAAGCTGAATATCGTGCTATGGCTAACGCTACTAGTGAAATTTTGTGGATGTGTTGGTTGCTTGAAGGGCTGGAAACAAAACAACATGATGCCACACCACTTTACTGTGACAACAATGCAGCCCGACACATCGCAAATAACCCGGTCTTCCACGAGCGAACAAAGCACGTAGAAATGGACTGCTATTTTGTCAAGGAACGAGTGGAATCGCATGAAATCAAACCTTTTTATGTTAACAAGAAGGTACAAACAGCCGACCTTCTCATAAAGGCTTTGGGGACCAAACAACTCGAGTCTCTACTGGTCAAGATGGGCATGCGAAATATGCACGCTCCACCTTGAGGGGGAGTATTAAAAATATGTTAATTTGAACACATATTACTCTCCTTGTTTTCCTCGCAATCAAAGATCCATCCTTATCTCCAGCCCATTGACTGCCAATTACAGTTGTCACACATTTATTAGTTACCTTTTTGAGCATTTTGTATTGCCTATTTAGGCTTGTAAACTTCTTGTAACCATGGATCAAGTGTGTGATAATATACACAAAAGCTTAGATCAGATCTTTTATCTTATGGTGCCTTAAAAACCACCACATGTGAAAAAAAAACTTCACAAATCTTCAAACTACCTTACATAACCAAAACTACTAAAAACAAGAAACTACTAAACATAACAAAAGTTAGTAAATATGAGATTTATATTCAAAAATTCCTTCCCTCTAAAGACAGCTCAGAAAGACCAAGAAAACACAAGATAACAAAACATAATAAAACCATCATATTCGAGATGGATCTTGACTGATCCTAACAAATCTCCACATGAAAAAACTCATGGAAGGCACTAACATGCCCAAAACCACCAAGCGCACAAAGAAGCACTAACAACCGTAACGAGCCAAAAAATCAAACCATCAATAGATGGTGGAACGCAGGGGTCGCGGTAGTAGATTCTATGGCTACGGCAGTGATGGGGTTATGCCAGAACTTTAGTGAGAGAGAAAGGCTTGTGATGTGAAACATGTTTTTTAGAGAGCAAAAAAGATAGAGTATGATGCTTTTAGGTTTTGGGTGGTTTATATATGTTTTTAGATCTTGTCGGGCTGTTACTACCATTAATGTAGAAATGAGCCGTTATAGATTTACATATGTTTCAAAATATGTAAATGGGTTGTGACAAGAGGTGCATCAATATTGTAGGGGTTTTCACAAGTTTAGAGATGTATGGAGGGTTAGGAGGCTTTAAATGGGTTGTTCTTTTAAAGGCTTTTAAATTGGCTATTTTTCTAAAAGGTTTTAAAAAATGTTTATGCATAAAATTTCCCAAAGAAAATTATTTTTTACATAACAATTTTAAAACTTTTAAAACTAAAATGAGTTAAATGCTGTATAAAGTAGTAGAGATAAAGATTCAATACATTTATTAAATGTGCATGCTTCATGTTTTGTAACCATGGCTATAAAGTTTGTACTTAACCGACACAACATTATGTGTATACAAAGTCCTCTTATTCATGCGTTTTTCTAACTTATGCCATAGTGGCATAAGCTTAGGAGAATCTAAAAATTCCATATTTACATGTCACTTGATGTTAATACTTTCCTAAATTTGTGATATTTACCATATTTATCATTGTTTTACATATAAATAACATTATTTGAAGAAACAAATGTGTTCATTTAATGCTCCTAATCTTGTGCCACCATGGCACAATTTAGAAAAGCCCTTATTTAATGTGCAGTATTGAAGTGTTGTAACCATGGCTATGAAAGTTGTACAAGTTACAAAATATCATGTTAATGTTATATTAAATACTCACTTAAATCACATTTTTAAATTTTGTGACTTATAGTCTATTTGATTTCCTTGGCATTTTAAAGAGTCTATTCACATGTAGTAATTTAATATATTTAAGTTACATATCTAGCTATAAATAACACATGAAAGTTATACACACATTCTTATTCTTCCATATTTTTTTCTCTCAAGCTCTAACCACCACTCTTTTTTTGTGCATAATTGATTTTTTTTGTTTAATTTATTTTTGTGTTTCACTTTGTTAATTTATTGTAAATATGTTTTTGATGTTGTTAGTCTAATGATTCATTTCTTTTTAGGTGTTGTAGATGTTTAGCAGTGAAGATGACAAAGATTTGGCTCGGGAGATGGAGCTTTGAGGACTAACGAATGATGCTCTACATAGAAATGAAGATTCATGCTTGGTAAAACAGTTTTTTTATGTGTTTATGAGATTATTGGTTTGTGTTTTTTACTTATATGAAGGGTGTTTTTTGTCTTTGATTTGTGTCATTTCTTAGTTATTTCTTGGTGATGAAGAAGATTTGAAAAGAAAGTAGTAAAGAATTGGAGGGTTGTAATTTGTCAAGGCAGGCGAGTAGGTTGTTGATCCAATGGAAAAAAATATATAGTAAAAGAAAGATGATAGATCTAGTAAGTTAGCATTAACTCTCATAAGTCAAGTCCAATGTAACTTTTATTTTCTTAAGATATTTGTATGAGATCATAGAAGATTTTATATTCACGTGTTGTTTTTAAAATCTATTGTATATGCAACAATTAACATGTCATATGTGAAACAAAAATATCATCTATTGTACATGCAATAATAATATAGTGCTTAATTTATTTTTCTCAAGGCTGTCAAGATCGCGATCCCACATCGGGTCATTTTTGTCTTTGCAAGATCGAGATCGTAAGATCAGATCGAGATCGTAAGATCCTACCAATTTGTCATGTTTTATAAACAAAGGATAAACGAGTCAAAATGTTTTAATTTCTACACAACATCAAAGATAAATTCATAGTATATCCTTTTAAATATATCAAAGATCAAAGCTGAAACACCAAAATAAAAGTAAAACACAATTTTTAGGATTATTTTGATTTTTGGCTTATATTTCATAAGCTTTAATTTTCTTGCTTATTTTGAGACTTATGGGCTTATATAAGTTTATTACGATATGTAAACAAATATAAACCCATAAGTCTCAAAATAAGCTAGAAAATTGGGGCTTATGAGATATAAGCCGAAATCAAATAAGCTCATAAACCCACATATAAGCAGAAACAAACACTCTTTATAAACTATAATCAGGTCTAAAAAATGAAACGTCAATGGTTGACTTATTAGACATTAGTAACGCTCATTTGTTTTTGGGCATAAGCTAGTGAGATTGACTCAAAAAATATAAAAAATGAAAAAAATATAAATATGTGAACTAAGAACGCGTGACGATCTTACGAGTTTACATGCGATCCCACGATCTTACATACGATCCCACCCCAGATGCGATCATATGCCGATCCTACACGATCTTAGCTTGTAAACACCTAAGATCGTACGATCTTACCACGATCAGGTATATACCACACCACGTATCATCCCCTCTTTCTTTCCATGGAGGAGAGATAAAGAAAAAGAAAAGATATAGTGACCGTGCCGTAATACCTTATTCCTTTCTACTTGACTAAGTAACGAGTTTACTCGTGATATTGACAGCCTTGATTTTTCTCTTTTCATATGACATGTGTGAAACCAAACAATAATGAATGTCAAGTGAACTTGAAAATACGAGGGTCAAAAATTTAATTTACCTTAACTTTTTTAACTTGAGACCAAATTATAGCATGTTTAAGTATTATTTTTTTGTGAAGTACAAAATTCGTGTGTTTTGAAATAATTTTATACAAACTTGATTAGACTAATATTTTACCGAATTAAGATCTTAACGTTGATATAACTTTGTATTAAAATTGTAGCATAATATAGGCTGGATTTTTATACCTTCAACTCAACGAAATTAGTTTTTTAATCGAAGAACAAAACCGGTGCAAGGGTCTAAATGTCTCGTGTATTTAGATGAGTTAGATACTTAGTCATTACTCAATAGCAAGTATAAATGACCTATTTGTGTTTCTTCCACAAGCCATAATCTTCAAACTTTTAATGAGTATAATTCACGACACCCGCTAGAATACACCACACAGTGAATTCATTATTTTTGTTTGGTCACTCATGGGAAGGGGATAATTCTTTCAAATATGTGAGCCTATGCCGTGAGTGGCAACAATATCATCTCTGTTTTAATTTAGTCGTGCACATGAAGATTATATACAAGTATTGTACTTATGGTGCATATATAACCATCGACTTGGTTTTATGTCTCTTACAACTATGTAAATGAAAATTGTGTATATGATATGATAGCAAGCCAAAAAAATCTTATGCATTATAAGTACAAAATAACGTGAAGTTAAATGAATTTTTCATTGTGCCACTTAAAACGTTTTTTTCTTCAATTGAACTAATTTAATGATGTGAAAGTTTTGTGTGTATATATATGAAACAATATTTATGTTAATATTGCATGCGTTTATGACATACATATTTAATAGACTAAAAATAATTTTATGTATTATGTTTTTGCTTCATAGTTTCAGTTTATCTTTGTAATATTACAATATGAAAATTGATATTCAAAAATTTAATTCAAATCTAGTAATATTGATTTAATTTTATCATGAAGCACGTGCGTTTGTTCTTTGTGCTACTTTGAAGAGAAAAATTAATTCAAATACGTATATTATCATATGCGTAATTTGATGAAACGCCAACAACTTATGAGTTTATCTTTTATTTTAGATGATTTTGTTAATTTGACTATATAAATCTCAATGAGTTCCATGGTATAAATGTAATGTGAGTTATTATGATTTAAAAGTTAAGAGCATTTAATCATTATTGAAGTTTAAAAGTTGAGAGCATTTCATCTACACTTATTTGATCAATTTCAACAAACTGTTGTATTACGAGCTCTTTTAAAGTTCATTTCATCTTCTTAAGAAAGCGTTTTTATAAACATTCATTTAATCCCCTAATACTTTGTTAAAGTAAATTGACCCAAACCTAAATTCCTGAACTAGAGAAACCTGAAATCAAACAGGATCACGCTCGGGAATGTAACTTTTGTCCCTAACCAGACTTTGAAACAAACCGCATTGAGCAAAACACGAGAACCAACATTACACCCTAAACATTTATGCACACCGTATGAGAAACACACATGTATGAAGTTATATGATGTTTCACATAAGTAAAAGTTTATTTTTCTCAAAAAAATCCCGGTGCAACGCACGGGTAATGAACACCTCATTATAGATATCAACTTGAGTCTTTTATAATACCTTTACTTTGATGATGAAAATGAGGTAGCATATGTTCGTTCCAACCCTTCACTTTGATGATGAACACATTGTTTTTTCCTTTGGACATGTTTCTTACAAAAAAATCTCAAATTAATTTAACGAAGAAGATGAAGTTATGTGGAATAACCAAATTATCCACAGCGAACAAGTCAATTTGTGTAAAATGACAATATCTTTAGTTCGTTAAGAATAATGAGTAAGCGTTGAGAGTAAATGAAAATATCCAGCTTTTACCATATTTGATACATAGGTGATCTGTTTGTAACTTATTATTCTGTGAGCTTTTGGTCAAGGCTCCTAAACTATGACGTTTTATGTTCTTTGTGATTTTTGGTCGAGGAACTTGCTGAATTGTTACTGTACAATTAGCAATGTCGTTTGAGGTTGGTTATAACATTTGTGAGATTGCCTAATGGTAACCACAATAGGTATACATAGGACAACAGATCTAGTTTGGGTCCCGGAAGGTCTCGGGACACTCATTGAATTTGAAGGCAAAGTAAAACTTCGAATTTTCCTAAATGCACCTGATCCAAAATATTGTGTTCCTTGTTATGTATAATATTTCGTAAATATACTCGATCGCTTCCATCCATGTATACATTTGGGTAGATAGAGAGAAACTCTTATAAGCATACAAGGAATTTCAGCTAGACGACATATGTCTATGTCAAATACTTTCTTCCTTAATCAACTAGGTAAACCTCGATTGTCACATACTTTTCAAATTACAAGATCTAGTTATACAATGCCAACTCTACTAACCAATTGGCCAACTTTCGTATCATTCTAATGTTTGCTAAATAATACTAGTAGTCGAAAGTCAGAACTAATCAATGATACCTTGTATATGTGAAACGATGAATCGAACAAATCGAAACTACAAGTCATTGGGCTTATATGGTAACTAGGTTTAAAAAAGGTTGCTAAAACAAATTTCTCTTACATGTAGGACTTGAACCTACAATCATTTGCTTGAGAAGATTCTCACACAACAAATGTCACCATTAAAACACAAGCCAATGGTTAATTAGTACCTATAAATTATGCGTAAATGAGAAATGCTTATATGTACGCTATATGCAAGGGCAGAGGGAGGGGGTGGCTAGTGGGTGCTAGGCCCCCCTCAACCAATCCATTTATCCAATGTCTTGTAAGCCCAGAAGCCCATAATACATATTATTAGTCTCATTGGCTTCCTAATAAATGAAGATTAAAGAAATCTCCAAATATTAATGTTCATTCATCACGTGGTCAACCATTCTTAGGTACCATTCCTATATAGTTGCATGTTTTCTATACTAATGATTTACTCGACGATTGCAGACAATTTTTCGGTGTTATGTTTTTCTTTTTCTCTTTTTTGTCTCACTTTTTTGGCTTCTTCACTTCTTAGTTTCAACAATCATGAACAATATCATATTTTCAAACTAGCTAAAAGACCCGTGAAACTCACCAGACGTCAAAGTAAAGTAGTAAATGACATTGCGTATTATGAAGTTATATGTTAGTAAAAACCGCATCTGGATATATACGTTACTTAAAACACAATATTTAAATAATCAAAAAGAGAAAATAAACATCTTCATTCCTTTATATTTTATACTAATGCGAGATACGTGTACATGTATATGTAATCATAAATTTTGTAGCGCTTTCATGTTGGTGGTGGTATTAATGAGATTTGAGTCTTCCTCACGGATAACCATCTTTTTAATCGCTTTATGCTCCTAACGCGAGAGTCGCTTACATATAGCCAGGTGTGTGAAATAACAGGTCATGGAAAATACAAACTGACTTGCTTGACAGACTGTCCCTGACTTTTGACAAAGTAAAATTATAAAATTTCACCATCCTAATTAAACCCCTGACCTTGCACCCATTTTATTGTAGAAGAAGAAAAGGACAATGCTTGCATATAACATACCACAAAGTTCATCACCAATACCACTTAGACATATTAAGCTTTGTAAAATCAATTAGATTGATAGATCTTGGAACATATAAATTTCAACTTCAAAAGGAGAATTTGGCTTTCTGTACCCCTCTTCAACTGGCCCATAAGACAGAAATTTGATTTTCTTAAGATTACATTCTTTGAAAGAACACTTTCTAGTTATATGCACAAAGTGTAACCCTGCTAACTGATCTATAAGAACACCAATCTTACATTTTATGTCCTCAAGCATTCACGACACCTCCCTTGCACCCTGAAGAATTATAATTGGCTCCAACAAATCGGAAACAATTATCACCATCCGGTTTGCTTGGTCCTTTGTGTTTGCTATATGTTCCTGAACAAAATATTTAAACTTTACATAAATATCAAGAAATACCGATCATAAATTACTGATAATTTGAATTTATAAACTTACCCCTCATGGTAGAAATCGATGCATCTTGGATAAAAACATCTCTCTTAAGCTAACAATCATTCGATGTGAGTAACTTACATTTCCATTACACAAGCCACACATAGCCATAATTCAGGACATTTTTTATTTCAGCGATTGTTATACACCGGCTTTTAATACAGTAACAACCTTTATTTAGATGAATTTTCTTTGTTTCGAATATTTATGTACTGATACACCACCGTAACCAATAACTTATACCGAAAGATATAAAGAGGTTATTTACTAACCATTTCCAAGAATGTTCCTATAAATGTAGTATATCATGTAGCAACAAAATGTTTAGCCATTTGTGCAGAAGTTTAAACCTTTCATGTTATGATTTGTGAAAAATTCAAGAGAAAAATATAATGTACAATCACAGTCTAGTATATAGACCCGTTAATATCACATTCATATGAGACCAAATATTAAACTTTGACATAACCTCTCTCATATCTATCATTGATATAAATATATCATGTGACAAACCTTTTTATCTCTTAGGTGCATTGATATGAAATAACTTCATTAACCATAATGAATTGTAACATACCTTGCACACTGTACATTTCATGACTGTCTTTGATGATAAAAATTTTAACTGGCATAGTTCTGAGAGAAGACACGAAATGTCTACAATGAAATTAGGTCTAGCAAACTCAGCATCTCGGATCACGAGGAGATACAAGGTGACTACTGATTCTGGTTTTTGTGATCATATTATTTGTAATATTCGAATTAAGGTAATTAAATTTTGTGAATAATGTTGGGATTTGAAGTGTGGCAAAACACGTTTAGGCTGTTTAAAAAGCGTTGATTAACTTGTAGGGTGGAAATTGGTTGGTTAAGCTTCCCAGAAAGGCCTTTTGTCCCAACTATTAAAACATTTTGAACTTTGTGTGTTTGACGTGAAACTTAACAATCGTAATGGATTTAAAATTTATACTTGTAATTTGTATCGCCATTTTCTTTTTATATTGTTGTATATTGCTAAGTCTTGGGTATGTAACATTCACATACCTTATTCTATTTTGTAAATAGTCTCCTCTAATTATAGTTCATAACTTAGATAAATTTAGAATTTCACAGGATTCGACATTGAGGCATTAGACACATGGAGTCTAACGGTCTTTTTTGTGTGTAACAGTACAAATCTGTAGCAAAGAAGTACAACTGTCCATCTATTGTTTTAGATGGCTTTACCCTTTTATTTAATATCGACCATTTCAATACTAAATTGTTTCGTAAACACCAAATATATAGTCACAAATTACATGTTTTTAGTGTGTGTGGTTGACACCGCTAGAGGCAAGATGGCTCTGCCCCTACGTAAACATGTATACCAATTTGATATTATGGAAAAAGAAAAAAAACATGCTAAACATGCATATGATTGCAAGAAAAAAGTAAAGTAACATGGGTCTTAATAATGTCTTTCACGGTGTATGATGGAGGTTGAGACGTAGACAACCCTACCCCTACCAAAGGTAGAGAGGTTGCTTACGGTTCTACCAAAGGTAGATTATGACCTCCCACCTTGCGAGGGGTAAGGATGGAAACCACGACCTCTATCTCTAGAGGCGTCAATGTTAACCTATGTCTTTGCTATGGATATCAAGTAGGTGTCGTAAGAAAATTATTTCTTGGGATAACTGGATTCTAATGCCTGATAATTTCGGCATTGGCTAAGTTGTTTTTTTCCTTTGTTTTACCACAAATTGTGAGCTCTGTTCTAGTTTGCTCCGTCTCTCGAGGAGCTTTGTTTCTTGCCTTTGTTTCTTTTGTTTCGTTTTATTGAAATGCCGCTTTTCCAAAAAAATAATAATCTAAATATGTATATGATTGCTCAATCAAATAATCTATTGAAACAGACTTCCATTTTGATAAGACCAAATGTAATGAATTTCATGTTCACGTGTTAACACTATTGATCACACGTCATCAACTGGTACAACCCTCCCCAAGCATAAGTTATGAACCAGATTTGTGCTACATTTGGTATATGGATGACCAACAAATTTTTTTTGTTCCAAATGTTATATAGGGTATGTTTGTGTATATATGACGTGTATTTGTGTGATTTGATTGGTGGTAATATGCATGTTTGGTTGTTGATTTGATGAAGAAAATAAATGTAAAGGTGATGGTGATAAATGTTGTCACTATACCCGAATCTAAGGTATTTTGTACAACTTATCACCCTTGGTTACCTGAGATAAAACATGCTTAAAAAGTCAACAAAAATGTTGAGTGAATCCATAGAGTTTGTAAGAGTTAAAAGAGAACACAAGTTTTTGTTCATCGTGTGACTTGTTGTACGGACAAGCCATTATTCAAGTTTCTATTGCAATAAGCTCATGACACCGAAGCCTTGACGTTAACACATATCTTGTATGTAAATCACGTTGCCCCATAACTAGGTATTATTGCCTTATACCTAAATTCTAAATACAAATTGTCCGTTGACTGGGTGCTCGAAAGGATTCGATTCATACCCCCGGACAGGGCTGTCAAACCCAATAGATCTATTTACTTGTACTAGCGCTTACCCATTATAGGCAATTAACAGTTCATGATGTGAGGTCTTTTGGCAATAGCTACTTATGCAATTAATCTCGTATTCGGGTCCAGCATACCATAAAGTTTCTTGTGCTCAGTTTATAAAACAAGCATGTATCTCCCTCGCGGGGTTTTATAAATACAGTTAAAAGTTGAAAGGCGAGGCTATGAACTCACCGTAAGAGCAATTAGATCAGAAGTATAGCAAGTCTTGAATAAGCGAGAAGTACTCCTAGGCACCTCCTAAAATACGCGACGCGATTTAATACGTAGAAAGTAATAATAATACGTAAAAATTTAACATGTGTTCTTGAGTTGTGTTTCCGAGATAAGTATGGCATTCCACTAGAACTTGCCCAAGTCCTTTTTAACCCCAAATTGACATGTGACCTGGTCTTATGGTCAAATGAACATCTACCAAGTTTCGGCTTCTAACTTTTATTTTATCATAGTATACTATACGTTTTACAATTTTTAGGCTAGACGTAAAAACTAGGTTTCTGAATTTGACTTGACTTTGCGGACTCATATCTCTTAGCTCACAAATGTTCTATAAGTGAGGCTTACACCCCTGGAAATCTATTTGAGTCTAGTTTCCAGAAATATAAGTCTCAAAATCTACAAAGTTTCGTAACCATGTGAAAAGACCATTATACCCCTGGTTGTCCAAAACAGAAAGTTAGTAAAAATTTTACCCTTTACTAAATTAGCCATAAATCCCAAACCAAGATAGTAATGAAGGTGAGGTCAAAGGATATAGTCACCTTATGATGTCTACTACTGATCCATCAAAAAAAATCTATTATTTTATGGCAAAATTTTAGAGTTTAACTCGTATTCCAAACACATGTCCAGATTTGACCTCTTTTCTTGTTTTGGCCATAACTCACTCATTATAAGGAGTTGGTTGAGCATCCAACTATCCTATGATGCTAAGACATGTATCTTTCTAACCATTAAATTTAATCATAGTCTCCAGGCCATAGATTCTGAGATAATTACCCGTTTAGCTACTGTTTTCAAAACAGTCCCAATATTTCAATTCAAAACCTTTTTAAACATCAATTTAACCCATCTAAGACCTAACCCAATGCCATAATTAAATGTAAACACCCTCAAGAACATAATATCATATGTATTTACAGAACTTAACATCCATTTTTATGGATTATAAATTAAAGAAAACAAGTAAATAAAAGATAAGACAAATAAAGAAAATTAGGGCTTACAAAAAGAGAGATTGAGACTAGGAATCAAACAAGAATACCCTTTCTCTTGTGCTTGCTGAATTCGACCAAGGTAACCCAATAATAACAACCTTATAACCTTCTTCTAATGAGGATAATACTCTTCTAATCAAAACCCAATCAAAATCTTCAAGAAACTCCAAGAAAACTAGTCCTAAACACCTTCAAATCTTCAAGAAACTTCACCAAACTTTGCAAGAGGCAAAAGGATGGTGTTAAGATGCCTAAAAGGAGTTGATTAAATTTGTGAGATGGTGGTGGTGAGGTGTATAATTTCGGCAGCCAAGGACCAAGAAGAAAGGAAGAAATGAGATTTGAAATTGGTGAGGTGAAAGGGTTATTGCATGTTATGGGAAATGAAGTAGTAATGAGTGGTTTTATGGAAAAATGAAGAATGGTGGAGTGTGGGAGAAGGGTAATCCGGTTTTAGGGTCTTGGGGGGGG